>JASSUY010013437.1:0-30147 GCA_032466535.1 Forpus xanthops | reverse complement strand
TCCGCCCCGCAGCCGCCGCCGGGTCCTAACGCTGCCGCCGCCCGCCCCCGGGAGACACCCGGCCCCGTTGGGGAAGACCCTGGAGGGGAAAGGGGCGGCCGGGAATGTGCCGCTGTTCCTTCACGTCCGCAGGGGCTTCCCTGTCCCGCCGGGACCGGGCGCGGCGATGGGTGCTCGGTACCGCGGGGCCGTTTGGTTCCCCTAAGCCCTGTCCCCGGCAGCCACAGGAGACTCTTGGGCCAGGAGATGAGGCTCCCGGCACAGAGCTGTGCTTGAACCGCCGACTGTGGCAGGGCAATTGTTTGTCTTCAGGGACCTAAAATCACTGTGTTGTCTGCCCTAGAGAGCCACCCCGAAGGAGCAGATTCTCCTGCCCCGATTCTCCCTTTTGGTTTCCTCAGCTCTATAGAGAGAGGCAGTGAGTGGGGGGTACATGCTACCAGGGAAGCCATGCACCTGCACATTTAAGGTTTACAGTCTTACCTCTCCTGATCGATCGATTTCCTTTGACTCCACATACTCGTAAGAGCTGTGCCTGCTTATCGAAAAACAAAGCAAACGGCACAAAATGCTTTACAGTGATTATGGTGCAGGCAACCAGCTACCGTGATAAAGACTCTCTGCAGACGTTTCAGATTGTTAACAACAGATAGTTTTGTCTCCAAACAGGCAGAGGTGTCCAGAAGTGGCTGTACACACATCTGGGGTCACCAGCAATGTTTCTGGTTTACGCCAATGAAAAACAAGCTGCTGAATGCTTGGTCCTGTTGGACCATGAGCTCTCAAAGGTGGCCTGGGCCAACTGGTATGTTTCTAGACAAGTCACAGGCCTGCAGCATGGTGCTATTTCTGGCTTTCCCACAGAACTCCTGCTGACCTTGGCCAATCTGCCAGCCTCCCTTTGCGCTTTCCCTTCCTGTTAAAGTACAACCCAAACCTTCTTCCCCAGAAGAAGACAGGGCAAGCCCCTTCCTCTACAGTGCTCTGAAATCACATGGAAACCACTGAACACATTAAAAGTGTTTAAATGCCAAAAAGCTGCATGTTATATTCAGTGTATGATGAACCACTTTGCAGGGCAGGAACAACGGTCCTTCCCTTCTACTCCCAGATGTTTCCATGCCGGCAGTGCTCTGTCAGGCTGCTATAGGTCTGACAAGCAGTCTCAAGATGCTGATCCAACCCAACGTTCGCCTTTTTCTCCCCAGGGCACATTTACTTTAACCTTGCTGCATCCAGTCCACAGGAGAGCCACAAAAAGCCAGATGTACCAGCATGACAGAGGAGGAAAGAGGAAAACAGGTCATTGAAGTAGCACTACCACTGAACATGAAACCAAAAGCGTTCACCCTTTTGTGTGGTTCATGCTTTAACAATATTTCTTACTACTACAGTCAATTTAGTTTAATAATGTCAGATTTAAAAAACCTCCAGCCAGGTTGTAGAACAAAACCAGAGACAAACAAAACCACACAACTGTGTGCGTCAGTCCTCAGTGACATCCCCAGCTAAGATGTCTGCTTTATGGTGTCGTGCTCATTGTCTGCACAGACACTGAGCTGCTGCATTCCTAGTGCTCTCCAGTTACTCGCTGTGAAAGCAAGGCTAGCTGGAGTAAGCAAGAATTCTTAATAAGGGCTATTGAATCAGGCCTTCTGTTTATAATAGCTCTTCATAAGAGATTTTATGGGACAAATTCCTTCCAGTCAGAAACTGCAGGCCCACAGGTGCATCCAGAGGCACAGTCTCTCCAAAACAATGGTTTGCAGAGGGCTGCCAACCAGTACAGTTAATTTCTTTCAGCTTATTTCAGGAGACTAACCAATGCTTCCGTGCCATCTTGCACAGAAAGCACCTCCTCCTGTACGTACTGATCCAAGAACTGCAGGCTGGGCAGTAATCTCTGTGGAAACAGCTCTCAGACCTTCCCAGCTCTCTTTCCTGCTATGTAACAAGCGAAATTTGCACTTCTCATTACACCCAGCCAAGTTCCAGCAAACAGTTTGCGTTTCTGGTGCACAGAAGGACAATGAAATGCAAAACCCTCCATAATCACGCTAAAGATAAAAGCCTTTTCCACCACTGACTTCTAAGCAAAATTATTTCTCTTTCATCTCTGGCTTTCTCCAGGATGAGGGAAGATTCATGCCTGGCAGTTTCACAGAGCTAAGTTTAATAAGATGCCAGGCAGCAGCTGTCAGAGGCAGGCTCAATTGCTCTTTCTGCTGTTCGGGTGTGGGTTTGCCCTTCTTGCTACACTTTTAGCAATTAAACCTGACATTACTTCCTAGGACTTGATTTTAAAATAGCTGCCTAAACTATGAGTAAGCTAATAGCTCTGCATCTACAACCTCAGATAGTTTACATGTAAAATTCTGTGGGTATACACACACACGTACCACAACACATCCACAAACACTTTATGGGGGAATATATATGCTATTTTTAAGAATAAAAACCATTAAGCACTCTCCCTGAACTCAGTGTGAGCCAGTTTCAGCTGTGAGCTGGTACCTTTGTGCTGTTTATACAGGTTCCATAATGAACAATACCTGCTTTTTCTCTCTGCTGTCCTCTCTTTCTTGTTTGTTTGCTCTACTTTTTCACCTGTAGAAAAATTCAAAGTGTATTGAGAGTTTTCTCAAGAAGAAGAAGGGAGTTAACATACAGCACAGCACGCTGTGCAAAGAGAGGCAACCACAGACAGTGCAGGCTTAGAAGGGCTCAAAGCATCAAACCCACCCTCCTCTGGCCACAACAAAGTACATTCAGATCTTCCAGGGCAAAAGTGCATCTATCTTCCTATGAAAGAATTACAACACTTTGTTAGTTATTTTCACTAAATAAGATACTGGGGAGAGTAAGCAAAATACATTTTCTAATCTAAGCATTCTTTCCTAGCCAAATTAACATGGATTGCTTAAAATGGAAAAACTTGACCATTGCCCTCTTTGTAATAGGGCATATGTCATGTTCCCATAACTTCCTCTTTTTTCTTTCTAGGCAGATCAAAACAGTTCTTTCAGTTTCCCCTCAAAACTAGCTTTTCTGAACCATTTTCTGCTTCCTTCATAAATTATCGTGTCTGAGAATAAAGATGGTACACTATGAACAGAATATTAGAGCAATTTGTGCTTACAGCTTAAAAAACTGTAAGCACCAATATTACTAAGCATGATCAAGTACTTGCATCTCCCAAAAAAGCAGGTTTTTTTTTCTCCTTTGCTGCCTCTGGATCTGTGGGTCTCACCTGTAAAAAAGCCTTTTGTGAAGCAGTGATGTAGGAGTCGGGAACAAATACACTTAATTCCTGACCTAGAAACAATCTGAATAGGAAAAAAAAAGCCCAAACATCAAGGCTGCAACAAAAGGATCAGCTGTTGGTTTATGAAACTAAGCCGAGTATAACCAAAAATCAAGGCAGACAGTCACTACAAAGAACAATCTCTGATTGCACTGTTGCATCCCCCTGCTGACATGTTCAAGGAAAGGCTTTCCCCTCCCCCTTCAATCTGACAGCATGAGCTATTGCTAAGTAAATGCCAGCCACAGCCTCCAAGGACTAACAAGGAAGTCTGCAGAAGCAGAACAACCATATGTGATATTTGAACTGGTTCAGACTGGTTCAGAGTTTGCTCTGCTCACTCCAAGTGCCTCCTCAGATGAGCGTTCTGTGTGGGCTGTAAGAGGACAGAGGCCTCAGGAGGGCAATCGGGGCCCTATTGTTTACCGGGGGAGCAACACTGCAGCTATGCTTTCCTCCCATTAAGAGATTAGCACCAAATACTCTTGGCAGTTACTGATTTGAGAGATTTCACACGCTGAGGCCTCTCTAACAGCGACATTTCTGTGTTCCTTCGGTCACAAACTGCCCAGCCCATTTCCACCATCCCCTGTAGTAAGCGGCTCAGCTTGGATCCCGGCCCTTAGTTGTCTCCCTTGCCTTCTGAATTTGGTATTTGGATCGGATACTGCTTTTCCCTGCTATCCAGGGAGTGTGCCTCCTAGCAAGGTAGCATAAAACTGTAGCAGTAATGTTAGGAATGAGGTACAAAGACGTGTCAGCTCCCACTTGCCTTGTTGATGTATTTTTGCTACACATGCAGGCTGCTGTTGACAAAAACCAGCGTGCATTTTTGACACGTGGAGGAAGGGAGGCTGTTGTGAAAGATGCACAGGTCTCTGCATCAAGAACAGGAGCCTCACTCTCAATTCTTTTACTGATTTGTTGCTTGACCTTAGGTAAGTTTCTGCCTCAGTTTTCCAAATGTTAGTATTAGTTATGTCACAGAGATAGGATTAAATGTCTGCAAAGTGCTTTGTAAGCTTCAGACATGCAATACATACCTTATACAGTATTCAAAGGGGAAGGAATTACGCATGGAAGATCTCGAGTTCTACATATGTGGTGCTGGCTTAGAGGAAAAGCACAAATAAGCATCAATCCATGAAGAAAACCAGGAGAAAGTGTTACGTTGTTGGCTTTTGTGGTTTTTTTTTTTTTTGAAGTAGAAAAGTACATTTGTAGCTTTCTTGTTCCCCTCTTCACTGTTGTGCACAGGAGTAGCTAACAAAGCGGAGCACTCAGATAAACCAACGTGTGTTGTTGCTAGGAAGTGCTGATCTAAAAATAATGGTTTATCTGCACACAAGAAACATGAAAAAGGCAGCAGCAAAACATCTGGAGATTTGAGTCAAAGGAAATAAAGTTTCTCTTCTGATATCTGTTCAAAATTAACTTCCAGTGAGGTTGTTAAATATCCTGCTACCACTCACTCACTATGGAAGCTGACTGCACAAACAAAAGGGATAGACCAAAACTCTGGGCTAATAATCATGGAATATTATCAAAGTAAGAGTTAGATTCTGTTGTGGAAAGTACGAGGTTAGAGTTGCACTTAAATATGCAAAATGTCCAGTTCCTGATGAAAATGCACGTCTAAATAGTACAACCGCTCATTATAAGCAAGCGAACCATATCCCGTGCCAACAGAAAGGCAGTGGGGTTGTAAACATAAAAAATTCATTTTTTTCTCTATGGAAGGGTTTGGGACTAGGCCTGGAATCATCAACAAGAGCAGAGCCCCATTTTGTAACAGGTCTGTAATGTGAGCATAGAAGCAGAGAGCAAACCTTTTCAGTAGAGCTACTAGTGTTTCCTCCCAAAAGCGGTGGATTCATGGACATTTGCAATGCAGAGCTCTCCTCTCCAGATTTATTTTCTTAGCTGACCTGAAAGCAGATAAAACCATTGGCACATGGGTTCTGTAAAAGACCTCTCTCCACAGGTGTTTGCCTGGAGGCTGTGGGAGGAGCTGTTTATTTTGGGAAGCTGCCTTTTCTTTCCTGTGTAGAAAGGCTTTTGGGGTTGTACATATGCCATAGGCATGCCGACATAACTCTTTTCATGGCTCTTACATATGCACATGGACTTTTTTTTTAAAAATTAAAGACTCTGTTCCTTAAGTATGTTTACAGAATAGGGCAAATATCTGTTGTTATTTTGGTCATGAGTTTGCCATTCTTTCAGAAAGTCAGGGCTCAAACTGGCAGCACCACTAGGCAGCAAAAAGACCAGGAAGGAACAAAGGTTTCATAAAGGTTTGCCCCATTACTTCACTCTTTAGAATATAATGGTGTTGAGTTAGAACACAGTGCATTTAACTAATGACCTAGCACTTGATGTAGGCAGGCCAGAAGCAAAAATACATATTTATATGTACTCTTGTCATTTTTATTTTCACTGCCTTCCAGGTATTCAGGGAGGCCAGTATCAAATTTCACATAAATCCCTGTTACTCCATCTCCTTATGCTAGAAAGATATTAAGAGATCTTACAGCACAGAGCCAGAGAAAGGATTTTCTAGTCAAAATAAAGCCATCCTGATACACAGTGTTGCAAAATGCCCATCCTGCTATGGGTTTTCATAGAGTTGAATGGATCTGGGCAAAGGCAGGATCTGTCTCTGAAAAAAAAGGAGTTTGACATATGAGAAATTCAAGCTGTCTCTGTGTGCACTCATGGTCTCAACTCTCCATCTCCAGGAAATGAATGCATGCAGCCTGCAGAGTTTAATTCTCTTTTGGTTTATTACTATTTAAAAATCAGTTTTTGTATCCCCTTCTACAGAGGCTTCACCTTCCAACAGAACATACAAAAAATACACACAATAAAAAAAAAGATAGGTAGGTAAGTTGCTTTATACAAACAGGTCCCTAAGAACCCAAAAAGGCTAAAACAGGCTCGGTTTCAATAGAAGCAGGCCCATAAATAAGCAAGAGACTTCATTCAAGTAGGGAAAGAGTCATCCATCCTCACCTAAGATCCTTTCTTGCTCACACTGAAGATTATGGGAGGATTCCCAACAACTTCAGTAGAAGTAGGATTGAGATTCATCAGAGCCAATGGCAAACTTTCCTGCTCCTTCCCTTCCAAGGCACTGTCTCTTCCATACAGTGTGCAGCTAGGGAAAAATGCCAGTTTTTCTGGGTCATCCCAAACTCAGTTTCAGTTGCTCACTCTACAGGATGTCTGAGAACAGCCTTTTTTTTTTCTCTCTCACACTGTGTTTTTGTACTAATTGCAGCAAACTTTCAGATGACAACAGTACTGAAGAGCAATTCTGAGCCCAAGAGCAAGGCTTAGGTTGATTCTTTCAAGAGCCAGCAGTCAGTCTGACAGCTTTGCAGAGGGCATGTAAAAATTGCCTGGAGAAGGCACCAGTTTGTAAACACAGCAGCCAAAAAGCTATTAGCAAGCATGAGACTTATTTATTATAAAAACACCCAAGCTCACTATGTGACTACAGGAAGCTTAAGAGCATTTATGGCTGCCAGCGGCTGTATGAAGTGTCCACATGGAACCCAGGAGCTGGCAGGGGGTCACTGGAACTTCAGTGAGACACCAGTTACCTCCTTCCTTCAGTACAGCTCAGTTCAGAGCATCTCCAGGTCTCCTAAGTTGCAGTGCAATTAGAGAGGGCACCTAGGAAAAGCTTTGAACACATAAACCCTGAGAGCAGATCAGCAGTGCCAGTCAGCCTTTAAATTAAGTATCTACTTTTCAGGATAAATGTGGCCAAATGATTGTTCAACTTTGCATTAACTTGAAGTCAGCAAGGCCAAACGCTTACAGAAGAGCTCACAGCACAACTGTGCAGCACAGTCTGGCACACCAACTAAGTCTTGAAACAGTCTTACCCAAGGGTTATCATCATCTCATTTTATAGATGGGAACAAAACACAGGAAGAGGCTAGAGATGACACAAGGTATTAATTCTTTACAAACAGAATGCATTACCGCTACCATAGAGCAAACAACTGTGTTTTTTCACTAACATGCTTTAAACATTCCAGCTATCACCACAACCCCTTACAGCCAGGGTTCCTCCTCTTGTTCTGCACCCCTGTGCAGTTGTGTCATTTAACTGTTTTTAAGGTTGGTGGTTTGGATTTTTTTTTCCTTTTTTATCTTTTTTTTAGGCAAAGTTCTCTGTTTTACAGCTAACACAGGTTATTTGCAGAGCTGTACACATCTGAGGGTGAAGGTGGCAAGGAAGCAGGCAGGAAGACATTATGCCAATGTTTTTGCTGCTGATTCTGCCACAGTAGATGTGTCAGGGAGCACTGCCTCCCTCTGGGTCCCAGGCTTGGTGCTCCAGAACACGCTGCCTTCTGACAGGGACAAGGAGCAGCAGTTTGGGCTAAAAGCCAAGTCTGTTCCCAAAGGCTCATTCACGACAGCTGAAGGATCTTGTTTTGAAATGGATGTTCAGGACAAAAAAATGGGACTCTCAGGAGACATGGGAATCTTCCAGAAACTGTTTTCCCTTTTAAATTTTCCTGTTGGGACTTTTTTCCCCTCTTTGCTCATTTGTTTTGTCTCTCATGGTTGGACTGAGAGCATAAGCTCAGAGATTCACTGTGAGCTTATGTTCTGTGCAGTTAAAACTCAGATACTGTGCCCAGGCAAAAGGTGGACAGTACAAAGCTAGCTTAATACACATTAAAATATTCATAATGCTGTTAAGGTATGTTCATAATGCTGAAAAAGCCAACGTATTCCATGGTTTTGTTTGGCACTTGCTCTCAGAGTTTCTGCCATGCTGAACAATTGAAAATATCTGGTGATTTTTGTGGTGATAAAGAAAAACCTTTCCCATTTCATTACTGAAAATTTTGGTAGCTGTTTTTTGTACTTTGTCCATTTATCTTTCATGAAACCCAAAGAGAGCTCTAGCTCTCCATTCATTCTTCCAACAAGTCTGGAATTCCTCTGAAGTTCATTTTGGCATCTACTTCCTCAAGCAAGCACCTTGAAAAAAATTAAAGCAGAAAGTGGTACCCCACTCCAGACTCAAGACATAAGTTCAGATATTGATTTCTAGGAACAAAGATTTAGTGAAAAAACAAGACACTAAAGTTACAACAGAGCCTACAAAATCTAGGTTAGCTTTCATACTATCGATTCAGTTAGTTGAATTAGACATTCAATTACACAGCTCTTCTATTCAAGCCATTCCTTACTGCTGAAAGCAGTTGAGGGAGGAACAACAATTTCAGGGAATAAATGGGAAATAACAAATATTCCCTAAGTCACTGGCACTCAAAGGGGTCTAAAATTGTCACTGGGCATTTGCAACTATTCATAAGATTGGTAGGAAGACCAAGTCCACACCATCTTAGACTTCTAGGCTTTAAAACCCAAACAAATCAATCACACACACCCCCAACATATAATACTTTGCCCTACTATAGTTAAGGCACTGGATTGAGAGAAGGAAAAATCTGTGTTCAATTTCTGGTTCTGCTATCAATTTCCCACGTCATCATGGGCAAATCACTTCACATTGAGAGCTCACACGCACCACATTACCATGCATCAGGTGAGCCACACGAAGAAGTCTGTTTTGCACACATTTAACACATAACAAATGCAAGGAAATTTAACTCAGTATGGAATAAATTCACATTAAATCACTTTACCTTGCATTTGTTGTTGATTAACAGTATATAAAGATAAAATCAGGCAACAAAAGAAGCCTAATGATAAGTCTGTGTTCCTACATTCAACACAACACTTAAGCATGCATGCAAGCGGTTTGTAGTCCTTCAGTTTTATTTCACTCATTCACCTACAAGCATCTACTCTTTTCTTGTCTACCTTTAATGTTTAGATTATAAATGAAGATGTTTCATCATACGTAATACACAAGGGTCTAATCCTCAGTTGAGGGGTTTAGGGAGTCCTATAATACAAAGAAATACTACAACTCTGATTATCTAAATTTGTATGAACTGAAGTTCTCTTCCTGGCAAAAAAGTGCACTGACTCCAGCATTGGATTGCAGTCCCACCAAAGATGATGACAAGGAAAGGAGGGCTGGCCCAAAATGAGAAATATCATCTATACATTGATAATCCAATTAAAAATGTAATATAAACAAGTGAGGTTACGGCGCAGGATATGTTAAGTACTTCCATTTGAACTGTGAACTTCTGAAGATGAGTTTCTGTTTGGATCTGTTTTCTGTTCTCTGAGAAGCAGGCATTTCCTAAAGCACACAGTATAAAGAATGTGCATGTAGATTAAATTACTAACCAGAATGGAACAATACGCCCCCAAAGAAGCAAAAAGCTATGAAAACACACCACTGCTAAAGATCTGTCCAAACTACTGCTGGCACTGGTCTGCATCAGTCTCATGCATTGGTGCAAATCCCTCCCATTTACACCAGGATGATCTAGAACTGTCATTTCAGGATTGTTCACTTCCTGCCCGATTGTTTCCCTGTCCACTAGACTGAGAAGTAAGTAGCTTTCAATCGATGGATTTGTGACAACTTAGTAAGCATTTTCTTTGACAAGCAAAATGCACCACTAGTGTTTTACAGGGCTTCCTATTTAGTTCAAGGCTTTTCATTTGTTTCATCAGGTCAAATTCTGTAGCATTCAAAATTAAATTCTGATACACATGGCTAAATTCAACCCAGTAGTAACACTGGAGTCAGTGGAGCTATATGTAGGATGAAAATACCCTATATTCTGGACTTGGCTTTTGGAGTTGAATGACTACTGCACTCTCTTTGAATACACACAGGAACACAAACTCCTTAAATATTTCTGAATACAACCTCAATTCAACAGAAATTTTCCTGGTGGCTTAAACATGAGCTATTAGTAAACAAGAGTGACTGCAATTGCATTTGCTAATCCCAATGAGCTGTTCTGCTGACTGGAAAACTTGCTCTATCTCCACTTGCGTGGCAGTTCACAAGGTTGTCTCAGTATGGTCTGCATTATTAAGGTATTTGAAAATGTTCTGTTACCTTTCTGAAATTCCATTTCCTACTTGTCACCTAAGCTTACCAGTACAGCAATAGCAATTCCATGAAACTTCAGTTTTAAAGTGGGTTGGTTTGGTTTTGGTTTTGTTTTGTTTTCCCTTGAAATGAGACTCATACCTATTCCAGGAATTCTGGGAGAAGATTAATGGAGAGGAACATGTCCTTCAGTCTCCCAGTACAGATTAATAGCAAGATCTCAAGTCCGCTGCAACATGCTCTCTGTTTAGAAAGTGCTGGTGCTATAGAGAAAGCCATTGATTATTAATCCTTGGTTTGTAACACTCAGGAGCAAGTACAAAAAATGTAACTTCTTAGAAAAGAGAAGCTAGGGCTTCTTAAGTCTGTAGAATTTAGAACATCATTTCAAAATTCATACAGTTATACAAAAGGCTGTATAATTCCAACATTAAAAAAATCAGGAATGTATCTTATTTCAGTTATGCATTAACTGTAGGGTTTGGATTAGGAGCACCTGGGCAATGCAAGTTGTGGTACAACAGCAGTTTGTGGCTATGGTCACATTTAATATATACATGTTTCCTGCAGAGGATGTAGGTCCTGGTCTGAGGTGGTCTACCCTGCTCCAGCACTGTATTAGTGATGGAGAAAACTATTGCTTCATAGAATGCATGGTTGGTGTGGGACTTGGGCTTTTCACAGTGGCCTTTCTAGACCAAATCACTGCTTAAACCTTTGCTTATTAACCCTCACAACTGTAATGTGGAGAAAATTCTTCACAGATGGCAAATTAAGGAATAAATTCAGGGAGCTTTCCTTTGTGACCTTGAGCATCAACAGCAGAACCATAATTATAACTCAGAGTATTCCTAACTCCTAACCCTGTGTTAAACAACATTTATACCTGGATTTGGTACACAAAACCTAGACAAGTTACATGGGAGGAAAGGGAGAGACAAGAAAGGACATTATCTCTGCATAAGTGATATTTTCAGATTAAATGGAAGCTCCAACAGCCTAGAGCCCAGCTTCTTTGCATTTTGCAATCAATTCTTTTTGAGAGATCTGCTGTTTGCAATTCCCATCTCTTCCAGTAGAAACCTTTCTTATTTGGAAAAAGAAAGGATTAAGACTGGCTTTTGCAAACCTGACTAGAGGCAGATCAGGACAGCATTACTGGCTCTCATTTGCACACCTTTTGGACAGGTGGCTAAACTGCTCAAAAACCAGACAAAACGAGGGGATGCAAAGTAACATACTAACTTCTTTAATAGAGTCCAATCCAATTAAACCAAAATCACTCTGTGAACCCCTGGGTTTATTCACACTAAACAAGTCAGTGGTACATAGTGTTAACCCGATAGCTCATCATGTTTATACCCTAGGTCCCCACATGAAAAATGAGCACCAGTCGACCAGACTGCAATGGTATTTTTCCTTCTTTTTTTTTTTTTTTTTATCTTTTTTTTTTTTTTCATAAAACTATTTCTTTCATAGACTTAAAACAACCAACTAGCCAAGTTATTCATTATGGTACATCTAAAAAAAACCAATTAATACTAACCCTAATTAATGTGACTGCTGCTTTACGAGTGCCCTGTGTATCGCCTTAGACTGGCTTTTCAGTAGCAATTCACTACAACAGGTCCTAAAATAATAATAATAATAATAATAATAGAGAATTAAAAAACTGACAGCAAGTTTAATGTCAAAAGAAACAAAAACAACCTGTTCCAAATGATGATTTTTCTCAGCAGTTCAGTTCTGCTGCAGCACTCACAGCCTCACAAATGGCAGAAGGGGTTCAAATTTTTGCACCTTCTTTAAGATTTTCTGGTTTTAAAAAGGACAGCTGCATTGTACCCTGGTAGGTACCATGGGGTATTTTACTTACTGTTATATTCAATAATGGGGCAATAATGGGTCTGGTTTTAAAACTTACTGTTTTTCTGGGGTAGGTTAGGGAAGGTGGGGAATAGAGAGAGAACAAAAGCATAGCTCCCTGTAGCTGTAGCTCCCCAGGTGCCTCAGTCACTAGGACTGTCTAATTCTCAGATCAGTGCTGGTAACATTTATTCTAGAAGATCACAACTAAACACCAGCAGCAGCCTCTAAAGCTCCATTTAGTGTTTTAGGTCATGTCTTCTGTTCAAGGTCACCATCTTCTGTATTTTATCAGCTAAGAAGCATTTTCTTCCTCTCCCCAGTGAAGGTTTAAAGGTGGGGTAGGGCATGAGATAAAAGGGGAAGCTAAAATGAATAAAAAATTCTCAGCTACAGAACCAAATTTCATCTTTCATTCACAGCATCTTATCGTTATAGCCAGACTGCTGCTCTGCTTTAAGATCAAACTGATCTCATTTCCCCTCTGGCCCCATTGGTTGCTGGTCGACCTCTGGATCCACTAGGGATGATGCAAATGCTGACTGGACGATCTGAAACCCAAATGACTCCAGGAGAGACATGTTCTGTTGGGGTGAAAAAGGGGATCCTAAAGCAGGACCGAGGTCCCCAAGTGGGCCACCAAGGGCTCTGACGTGAACTTTCTGTATGTGTTTGTTCAGATAAGACTTTGATCTGAAAAAGCTGCCACACTCTGGGCAAGGGTACTTCTTCTCTCCTTCCGCCTCCATTTTGTTTTTGCTGACTGCCATGTCACACGAGAAGGACCCATTGGTGCTCTGTTTCTCAGGAGTCTTGAGGTCACTGGTGTCAGAGAGGTCTCCGTATGAATCAGAACTCTCAATCGGGTCCGAATGTGAACACTTCTGGCCTTCTATGGGAAAAAGAAATGAGAAGTTTTCAGAACCTTATCTCCCAAAAAAAGCATTTGACATGCATTAAAACAGATCATACTGGTTACCACCTGATTTCATTAATGCCTATCATGACAGAATGATATACACTTAACATTGCAATCTCTCACATTCAAGAGCCCTTGAGCACAGGTCTTCTTTACAAACCACAGCTGCTATCAGAGCAACATCCATGTTTTTAGTATGGACTTTTCATGATACTGAATGGGACCATAATGGGTCTCTGGTTTACATAACACTTTTTTGAATCCCAAAGATGTCACACAGCATTTATACCTCAGGCACAACAAAAGGATGCGCCTAATGATGAGTTTTTAATTCTACAGTTCATTCCCACACTTCTGAAATATTGTTGATAATCTGGGGTAGAGCCTAGAGGCCTAATGAAGAACAGGCTGCAGTAAGATGTGAAGAAACCTGGAAACAGCAGAATAGCAGTGAGCTACTGCAATTTAAAGCATGAAATTCCATTTAGTCTTGAGGAACTTTTTGATTTTTACTAATCAAGTGCAATGCTGTTAGAAGTGAACTTCATAATCTAAAATGGCTCCATCTTAAAATACTGTAGTGTGAAACAGGAGGGAGGTCAGAGACACTATTTTAAGTCATTTGGACACATATCCTGGCAAAGCCATTGGTATATTTGGAGTGTTCCCCATTCTCCTCTCACATTATGCCAAGAAAGTTTGTCCGCACTCTTTTGCTCAGCGCATGTGAATGAGCGTGGGAAACCCAGACATACTCCTGAACAAGTCTCTGAATACAAATAAGCTGGAGCTACTGTTAACCCTAAAAGACCAAAGAACCACTTGGCACAACCCAAAAGACAGATTTGCTATGGACTCGGCATAACAAACCAAACAGGATATGCATGAAATCAATACACCACTGAGCTGGAGTAAATCTCTTGTTAAGTCAGCACATCACCCAAACCCAAAGGGCTTCTGTAGTAACTCCATTAGGACTTCAACAGAAAGTAAAAATCACACAACTAGCTTTCTGCTGGCACGGACTTTGTTTAACCCAGCCTGCTGTGTCACCCTGGGCAAAAAAAAACCTCTAACTTTTTGGGACAGCCATGGTTTTGAAGAATTTTCTGATGTTTCAGCTTCCCCAAGAATACCAAACTCAAACCAAGAAGCAGAAAGCAAGCTATTCTACATTACCACACAGCTTCACATACTCAGAAGTTAATTACTCTTCAGCTATTCCTATTGTGTTTCTTTTTTTCTAGAAGCTAAAACCAGGTTAAACAAACAAAAAAGCAACAGTACTATCACCCCCTACTTGTCCCCCCCAAAAGCATTAATAATTGTAACTACAGGTAGTTGCATGGTTCCTCATTAAAATGAGAATACATACTGCTTCTGCCACTCAATAACCTTTATGAGCTGCATTTTGCATCTCTCCCTTCCTTCACCAGAAGTCAGATATGTTTGACTGACACAAGACTCAAGCAGAATAGTACTAAGGACACATCAAGGATCTGCACCCCCCAGGCAACATTCAGATACTGACTGCTCCTAGAAGATGGTCAAGATGAATTAATGTGGCTTTTTCAATCTCTAAAATCAAAGAAGCTGCCAAAAATTCATGTACCCTTACATGTCTGTCTCCTTCCCCCAGGCTTGTGAAATCAGCTATCCAAGGACAGGTATTAAATACTATGTGGTGCTCTGCAGTTTCTCTGCATCTCCCTAAGCTTCTCTCCAATGTTTTCGCTGTCTTTCCTCCCTCCCCTTTCTCACACCCAGCCCAGCACCCCACACACAAAGTTCTGCACAGAGCAGCAAGGTGCAGAGCAGCGAGTCTCTTGCCTTTGATGCCATAGGTCCTGACGCAGTGGAACGCTGCTCCCCCATTCGGGATGGACTCCTGGTGCCTGGAGACCTGGGGAAGGGGAACACCGTGGTGGGTTTTAACATGGACCTTTAAGTAGGAGGCAGAGGAGAAACCTAAACAAGATAAAAGGAGATGAGATCCTGCCACCAGCAAAGACACACATCTGCCTTCCCCATTCTTTTAATCTTTGCCTTGCTCCTCCTCCCTATTACAAAGTTGCCATTATACTAACTTGATTTCTGGTTACCTACAACATGCTCAAGTAGGATTTCTAGACATAATCATGCAATTAATACATTTCATTAGACTTCATTTGCTGTTTGGAAGTCATGATGAAAGAATAGCCTCCTTGAGAAACAAACCCAATGTAAGCAAACCTAGCAGATAACATGAAAATCTCTGGAATAAACAAAGGCAGAAGAGACATGATACAAAAAAGGCACCCATGTCTCTTCATTTTTGTACTGCTTTATTTTAATTAAATAATGTTCATAATTTGGTAATACTTTGGAAGATAGTTTGAATTAGTTTATTTTATGCTGTTCAGATCTGAAGGGATGCCACTTAGTAACACCCGTCTTTGGTATTTAGCGTGCTTTCCCCTTAGGTGTATAGTGAATCCTAGAAGGCTGAAAGCTAAAGCTACTGAGGTTTTAAGGTATACAGTTATGTTCTACGGCAACTTCTGAAAACATTTTCACCCTTCAGCTCATCCTGAATTTCAAAAACCAATACAACTTATATTTTGTCTGCAGTTAAAAAAAAACAATACAACTAAAATGAAATGTCAATACTTCTATTAGTTCTGCTCTGTGAGCCCAAACCACTGAAATTAAAACCAGATTTTGAACAACTGATTTCTGAACAAAACACTGTTTTACGTTTGTGCATGTACTTTTTAAATTTTTTTTGAAGTCTCCCAAATATAACCTTTTCCTTTCATGCAAATTATCTCACAATACACTTTGGGATGTTTTAAAAATCAACTTTTATAAGATTTGCAGTTACTACTTGTGCATTTGGAGTACACATATGAGGCACAAAGACTTCCTATTCAGGGTACACCTAAAAGCAGCCTTCTTAATTTTCTATTATGTTTTGAACAGAATATTATGGCATTTTCACATTAGAAACATTTTTCTTTAACACCTTAGAACACAACACAAGTTTCATCATGACAGAGTTTCAGATTTCTCTATCCCTTTCTGGATATATAAAGCCCAGGACCTAGATTTTTTTAAACCAATTCAGCATTTACAGCACAAGCCCTCACAAGAGAAGCTTCACACCAGTGCTTCATTTTAAATACAGACAAATATACTACTGTAAGGCCATTTTTCTATTGATATAAGTGCATTTATGTTTGATGCTATGTAAGAACATCTTAAGAAGAATGAAGAACCAATACTGGCACAGCATTCTGTGGTGGCTTTTCTGACAGCAGCTGTTAGGTGCTAAACTTAACAATCAATGTGGCTTTACACCAGAATTTCCTATGCCAACCCAACAGAATATCCCTCTACCCAGACTTTTCTTAGAAGCCAGGATCAAAGAGTATCCAGAGGTAATTAAGAACTATTTATGCTGGACCAGCAGAGCAAGACAGACCTCTACAGCAACCTGCTGAAGGGCAAACGAGCAGACTACTGAGAATGAGCAAGAGTTACTGTACACTCCTGAGTTGAAGATAAATGCGCAGAATAGCAGAAATCAAGAACATACAACTCAAAATACAATACAGGAGAATCTCTTAGGCCACACGTCATCCAGGGAATCAATATAATGGTATTATCCTCTGAGATAATGCAAGACCTACCCTCAGACACAAAATGCTGTACTGAAAATCTCCCTGGCGCACAAGAGAATGTATTTTTCTAAATACTAAAAATTTACCATGGAGATGGAAAAACCCAGTGTTTGACCAGTACAGAGAAAAGGACACAATATAGATATAATGGTGATGCTTCCAACTACAATGTACTCCACTTATTTCAGATATGTCTAATAACCACATGCATGCTGAGATGAGCCTCTACATAGCAATGCATTAAAATCCTACTGCCAACCATTAAAAAAGGACTACATACAGCTATTCAGTGTTCTTCTATACTGCAACTGCCACAGGAAAATCTGAAGTTGCAATCTCTGCTATGCAGTATTTTTTCTGAACTCAGAACTTTATTTGTAGAGTACATTGTTTTCTGTAATGAAAACTGCCTGCAAAGTGTGTTTGCTCCTCTTTATGCACTTGGCAGACAAACATAGAGTCATCAACTTCCATCAAGGCAGTAAGAGTGCCAACAGGAAACTTTAAAGTGAGATTTTTTGCTCTGTTTTTATCCTGTTGTTTTTTTTTTTTTCTGAAGCACTTAGCACTGTTCTTCCCCTCCCCCAGACCTTAATTGTGAATGTCTGCCCTGGGAGGATGGGAAATTCAGAAATAATAATCCTTTACTTTTAAAAAGCTCTTTAAAACCAAAGTCAGGCTAATGCAGAGAATCAAGAGGCAGTGATTTTCAAAGAAGGAATGTATGTATTGTTTTACCCATACACATCTCTCAGTTTTGCAGAGCAGATTATTTCTTCATAGCAGAGGAGCCAACATTAAAAACATGGAGAGAGAAGAAACGATCTGCTTTATAAATTGGACCTATCCCTTGATCTCCCACATCTATAAGGAGACAGACTACAGAAATAACTGCAGGATGCTTTTTCAAAATTTCCAATTTGGATTTAGCTGGAACATATACAGATTATATCAACTTTAATCAACTCTGTATCCACCAGGAAATACACAAGAATTCATCTTACTGTAAACAAGAATTACATCTAACTTACGATTGGAATATTTACCCTTCTTCTAACTCATTTCTGCGAAACAAACAATGTTTGTGTGTCTGAAACGGAAAAGGAATCTTCAGAGTTGCACCTGTGATTATGAAGTATCAGTTTTAGACTTGCCAAAGTCATTCACCTCTGAAGCTCTTTGAAAAAGCCCACACAGGCAAATACAGTTCCTAAGAACGGCTATAGAAGATTATGTAACAACAAAGCAGGAGCAGAGTTTTTTATTTCAACTGATTAAAGAGAATTTGTCTTAAAAAGTGAGGATTGGAGATTAGTTTTCCTAAGCACATTTTAGATGAGCTCTTGAAAGAAAACCCCAACAAACCCAACAGAAAATCCCAGGGGGAAAAAAAAAACCATCAAAACAAAAGTAAAACTAAAACCAAACAAACCAATCAACATTGCCCAGCTTCCCTGATTTAACAAGATTTAATTGCTTTCATAATTATTCTAAGCATAAAGAACCTACGTGAGAAAATAACCTGGAAAAAGCATCAAATCACAATGGTGATTTTTGGATGTTACACTGCCATTTTGTAAATGAAATAAATAAATGGAATCAGCACATGGGGACACGCATGACATGACAAACCAGTGGCTACTGCTGTCAGCCACGTACTGAGCTTTCCAGCTCCTAAATCCACTAAAAACATTTAAAAGAACATGAGATACTTGATCAAGAAGAGCCTTCAGTCTTCTGGTGGGATATACTGTGGGGTTCTAAGCTCTGTCTTTAACACCAGGGTATGTTCATCCGGGTAACAATCACCTTTTCATCCACTTTTTTTTTTTTTTCTTTTGGTGGGCCAACATCCAAAATTCTCTCTGTGAGCAGCTTGGAACTAGCTAAATTCCAAATAGTACAAAATACACCAGCATCTTAGCTGTGGGAAGAGTCTAACAAAATGCCATTGCACAAGCACCACAGTCATGGCACAACTGCAGTGGGGTGGGACACTGAGTACCTCCTGAGGGTACAAATGCCTATCAGATAGATGCTTCTAACCCAGAATTTTAACACTACCCTTCATCTTGCCAGGCTCTACAACTTAAAAGGTACCTATTTAAAACAATCAACATTATAATTTGATTCTAGAACACTATGGATTAAAAACTGTACTGGATCATAAAACTATAATCAAACGTCACAGCATAAAACGATGAGTTCACAACATAATTGTTTGACAAATCCAGTCTGTATCTTTCCTTTCCTATGAATTTTAACACTGAGTAGACACTTTAAAAATTATTCAGTAGACAAATTACATTTTGAGTGCTGTTGTAAACTGAAATTCCCAGCAGACTAGACTCTGACAAGACATATAAACTGTAAGAAAAAAACTAGATGTTTCAAGTTTGCTGTACAACAGGTCCCCTATCCTTCTACACAGAAGTGTAGGTTCTATTTATATATCCACTATACATTTAAACCTGTAAAATGTGAATAAACCATTTAGTCATTTCATTGTTTGAATGCCAGAGCTGTCTTTTGTCATGGTGGCTGAATTTCAAAAGAGCTGCACTGACATCCAGTGGTAGTTCAGTTGAAACTCAATCTCATAAATCTTGGAAACAAGACAATTCCTCCCAACCCATTTGGGTTTGTTTGGAACCATGTTCAACTAAAGCAGAGCAGGACAGCACCTGGATCTTGGAAAGCCTCTTTTCCATGTTGTTACCATAAAAAGAATCAGGATAAGCTTAAGCAGTTTTTCACAAGATAGGCCTTCAGCTGGAAAGAAAAACAAGCTTCATTTCATACCATCAATCCGGAGCTTTAGAAACTGAAGATTTTTAACCAAGATGCCTTTCCACTCGAACAACACTCTCAGGACCTAACAGACTGTTAAACTACCAGAGATGTCTCTCATTACTCATCAATTAACTCCCAATCATCCAAAAAGCTCCCTGTACAATTCTCACATTAAAAAGAGAACAGCTTTATTCTCTCAAAAGATTTCACCTCTCTTAAATTAGAAAAGGGAACACACATCATAAATAAAGGACTCATCAGAAAAAAACAAGACCCCAAAACACCACAGCAGCCTCTTCCTACTATGTATGTATGCCTGTGTGAGCCAACAATGGATTTTGAAGTTGTGTATTAATAATTCAAAAAACACAATGAGTCAAAATTCTTTTTCCAGCTTGCCTTACAGCCCACAAAGCTGAAATTTACAACTCTTTCCAATTGTAGCGTACCACAAACAGATGGAAAAGCTTCAAAAGCTCGTAGCCATATGGTTTAGTTGAGCCTGAGTTGGACTGGATGATATTTATGGTCCCTTCCAACTTGAGACATTCTGATTCTGTGAAAAGCTGTATTTGTACAAACAAAAGTAAAGCACATATCTAGTGCTTTTTATAAAATTTGCTTTAGAAATGTACAGTAATACAAAGCAATTTCTTAGCTTAAGAGGGAGAAGCAGCTTGACGCTACTGCTGCACCAGGAGGGTAAGCAAGACTGGTAAGATTACGTAGATTTTTAATGTAGTGCATATTGGTGTGTATTTTGCAGATTCTTCTTCCTAACTGATTGCAAGGACTCAAGCCTAGACAGGCATAGGAAAAAAAAAGTGTATGGTGAGTAGCAGCAAGGAAACTTATCATAGTTATTCTACAGGCTATTTTATTTAGCGAATAAAACTCTTAAAACTGTCTAGAAACAATTTGCTTCAGATTTAAACTGAATTTCTTCAGGAACTATCAGCCATGTAAAAAAGCAAGAGGCCAGACCTATAGCTCCATCGGTCTCAGGGTTAACTATTTGATAAGAAAAACAGAGACTATGTACACATCTATGGCATAACCTCCTCCTGTTGCAGACAGACTCACGCAGCCTTACAGCTTCCCTCAAGTGCTGCCCCATCCCACTGAAGTAAAACAATAGTTTCTTCATTACCTCGATTACAGATAGTGCAGAAATTGCTTGGTCCTTCACTATGTTTCTTCAAATGATCTGCCATATATGCTGCTCTCAAGTACTTCCCACACACCTGGCATGGAACTTTGTCTTCATGACATGCTAGGTGTGAGCGCAGTCGGTCACGAGTGGCAAAGGAAGCATTACAAGTCTGCAGGTATAATGAGAACTATGTGACTCATCAACTCTGCTAAAACACTGATATTGTTGAACATATTTAGTACGTCTTAGAGAAAATACGTTAGATCCTGTGCATACACACGAATGACATGATGCACAAAGCATTTTCCCACAACAGAAAATTCAGATACCCAACACACTGCACAAAGTGTAATGTTTCTACTTGAGAGAATTAAGAAAGCAAGAAAACAGCCCTAACATACTACACACAGTAAAACTTAAATCAACTTAAGAGTTGTAAGGCCTTAGCTCCTCTCTGAGGCTGAAGACACTAAAACTTTAAGTAATATGAACAAAAGAAAACAGCAGAAACCACTTCTTTCCATTTACAGTAAGCTCTGCCATTTTACTGAGCCATTACAAACACTTTAGACCACTCACAATGTCCTTACTGTCAGTTTCCCAATTTTTTTTCTTTGATCTGATCAATCTAACTTCAGTACATAGAATCCCTTTGGAGTATGAAGACATACAAACAAAGCATCAGAGAACTGGCTGGGATGAGAATATGATGAAAGACAGTAAAAGAGCCATCCTGGTATCCACCGCAGCAGTGCATACGAATTGTAGCAGTGAAGCTCCAGAACTGAGCAGGTATCAAAATAACTGCATGGCCCTGTAATGCGTTTATAACTTACCCCTGATCAAGGTATCATATTCCACTCACTACTGTGAAGCAAACTTGATTTGGCATTAAGATAATATTGATTTTACTTGCCCACTTCCCAGGCGTAATCCATATGGAAAGATGAGTGAAGGCTTCCTCCCAGTTTTATGATCATACCAATTGGCAGGCATGAAGACTACATATATAGCCCATTACAACAGCCTGCCAGCTCTGAAAGGCTTGCTCTATGTCTAACATGTGAAGGAAAATAAATCACCAGCAATACACTGTACAAGTTATTAAAGATACAGTCTGAAACCATTGCTCACAAGTATGAGAAGAAAAACAGAAGCAAACATACATTAGAATGACCAGAGTAAGTGAGCAACAGTTTAACATTCAAGAGCGTAGAGCGTTTCATTCATATCACTTTTATATAAAAAACACACAGTTTTAAGATTTATAAGCAGAACCCTTTCAGAGGTAATATGAGACTATCAAGCGACTTGGGAACTGGATATATTCTGTCTTTTCAAGTATGAGTGTGCAATTAAACAACTTTATCAGTAGACTTTAATGTAACAATCCCAGTAAAATTACAGAAATAACTTTAAATAAGTGCAATTGATAATACAGAAGACCATAACCCACATAATTTTATATAATTTAGTTTATCAAGAGCTTAATGAAAAAAAAAAACAAAAAACAACACTGAAGACAGCTGAAAAGTATCTATCAATTTCAGGAGGCTTTACACTCATTTGATCCTGTGAGATGCCTAAGTATGGTAAACTCCCATAGAGCTGAGACTATTCTGCAGCAAGCACAAGGCTTAGCACTTCAGAGGATCAGGACTTAATGAACTTAAAAAGACAACAGTAAAATTAACTGTATTTCTGCAATATGCACAGTTTAACTAAGCTCACCAGACAAAGATTCATAAATTACAAGCAGTGAAGAGGCAGATTCTGGAACATGAAGGATTTCTCTTCATTTGAAATCTCAGTACACAGCGCTGAGCAAAACAGGTGCAGCTTTCACTTACTAAAATGTCCTCAGAGATAAACACTCATTTCAGGCAGGATTCCAGCACTGATACTACTCAATCTGTTGGATATCAACTAAAGATATATAACTAGACAATCAAAAATGACAGCGAAGAGATCCATCATCAGTAAGTGTAAAAATACTGAGCCACAGGAAGCGTCCACACAAAAGCATTGGGAATGCATTAGTTGATGAAGCAGACCAGAGACAAATCACAGGGATGCCAGAAGTGAAACGAGATCTGTTCCATACTGAACTTATAAAGTTGAAAGCTTAAGGAAAGGCAATATAATAATTTCTATGTTTGATCTCTTTGCTGCTGGGCTGTGCGCAGTTCACCTTTGGATAAGCTACATAATATATATATATCTGTGAAGAAGCTTAAAAAAAGGCAAAAATTAAGTCCAGTGGAGAAAGCAAGAACCAGTTTAGCTGAACCGTAACAATGGGAGACAGGACCAGGTTTAAAGAAGACCCCAAAGTTAATATTCAAATAGTTAATATTTATAAAAGGTATAGAGAAAAAAAAGTTTTATCTTACAAAAGATGTGAAGTGCTAAATGAGTGCTAAGAATTTATCATTAATTGTTAATCATAGAAGAAAACTCTCCAGTGCTTTCCTATCAAACATTGCACAGGTATATAAATAGATTAAAAAAGAATATATATATATAAAGTTTAAAAAACATTGTTTAAGAAATACCTCTTGAAGGTTCAACTTTTCTATGGATGTGGATGTCTCTGAGCTTATTCCATGGTGGCTGCCATTTTCCTGCTAATAGGCAGGAAGTAAGAGAAATTAGGACAGGAAGAAACTCATTCTGCATTGAAATCAATGGGAAAAGCACTGGACTTGGGATGCCAATTTTAGGGTTACTTAAATAGATCTTTTCTTTGTCAAAAGCTGTACTTTAATTTAACCTGCATTTTTTTCTTTTTAAATTGCCAGAATAACAATCTCTTATCCCTGAGAAGAGGCAAACTTCTTTTTTCTCCCCTTGGTCTTTCACATCCACAGATTTTGAGATCAATGTTTCCTCCCAAACTGCAGCCTAACTTTCATACCATTCACACTCAAAAGCCAACATCCCAGCTTCACCCCTACCCATGGTGAGTCAGCAAACTGAGCTACCCCATCATGGCCCGAAAACTGATTTACCCCTTCTCCTACATGCAGACCTCTGCTGTCAGATTAAAACAGAACAAAACAAAACAAAAAACAAATAAATCACCAGTGCAAAAACCCAGGGGAAAACATCCCAAGTGGCATTTGGTGTCTTGTCTGGACACCAAAGCAACTCCTTGGATTTCTCAGCTGCCTTGATTCTTTGGAGGCCTTCTGTATTCTGAGTCTGTTTTATCAGCAGTGAAAAAGCTGGAATCAGGTCTTTGTCTGGCATCAGGTGCTGCAACTTCGGATAGTTTTTCAAAGATCTGTGAAGCACAGCTGCTATTTTAGGGGGATGAGTGTAGGATTACATGCTGAGCACTAAAAACTAGAGCTGCTGTGATGTTCAGCTTACAATTGTCCTGCTTTTCATAGTTTCATTCTGAAGTTGGGTAGACACCTTCACACTTTGGCTTTGGCAGCCCAAAATGTACCATCATGCCACATGAACAAAACATTAGGTATCTACTGGTCTGCAAAGATTATGTGAGGGCTCACATAAATGACCAGTGGATTTTGTTTAAATCATCCTAGAGCACAACTTCCAGGAATGCCATTGCCATAGAGGATTCTGGAAAGCTTTCCTGTTTACTGAGCACTTCTCTTCTGCAGTAAACATAAACAAAGCATGACAATAACATTTTCATCAGGAACTCAGATTCAAAAAGGATGCTCTGTGCTGTTCAGGCTGCCCTCAAGGGAAGCTAATTTGCCAAACAAAATTAATGGGAAAAAAAAAAGAGACTGGAAAATGGGGAAACATTCCAGTATGAAGCTATTTTCCTTCTTAGTGGCCAGATTCTGTGTTTAAATACACGTCATGAAACATAAGCATTACTGGTTATGAGATGATCTCAAGGAGAACTTTATCAATTTTTACACCAGCTTCTGGATTTGAAACCAATTTTCAGTATGATGGCATCCCTTCTGTGGTTTGTACTGTGCAAAGGAGATCTGTGCAAGTTTATGAAGACTTTCTAAATCTGACAGGATATTATGAAGTACTGTTTTTGCAAGGACACACAACAGATCCTTAATGGATTTTCTACACCTTAAGATTCAGGAAAAATTTACTTTGCATGGTTAAGCAGCCAAAAATCAAAACCAAACCAAGCCTAAATGAGCACCTCAACTCTGTCCTGACGCTGGTAACCTACAGCCTATACCTTTAAGCTGAATGACCAGTGCATGCAGAATTAGGGTCCTTTAGATAACACACAATGAGAAAGGCTGATGTTAGAAACTGCTATAATAAAATTTATGTGTGCTAGGAGACAGGGTTGAGCTTGGCTGTACAATCTTAGCTTCTGTATTTCTTTACGTTTTAGCTCTTAGTGTATCCTCTGATTCACACTTACAGAGGTCATATTTAATATTCTCATATCAATCAGAAAACTTAAAAAATTATCAGGCATCAGCTGGCAAAAGACGTCTATTAATGCTATTCATAAACTGCATTTATTCAGTAACATTGATGTCAACTGACAAGAGACTGGTGAGTTTATGTTTATGTCGGGACCTAAACATTCACTTTCATACTTGCACACAAATACACATTCATCTTCAGTTCATCTACCCAGACCCCCTGTTATGCCCAAATAATGAAGTTTTTTTATGAGTGGAATTTTCCAGTTAATGTAAATCTATAACCCCTAAGTCATCTTAAGAAGCTTAAACCAGCCTAAGGCTTTATATAAAATACACAGTTAAATCAATGTGAAGTCCTTATGGCCTGATTTTTGAAGGTGTTTGGCTTCCACAGATCATATGGAGGTCAACCAAAACCTTCAGATTGCTCCATATGCCTGAAAAAAATATTCATGGGATTATTAAAGTTACAAAACATTTCAAAACTTCCATAATTTGGAGGAAATGTGGGAGAGGTGTGTCAAGACATGGTGAAAAAGCACACAGCAGTCATGTAGGGCTGACTGATTGAGCTCAGACAGTGTGGTTAAAAATATTCGAAAACAAAAAATCCTCTAAGCTTCATTGTCTTCAAAGAAAATGAAAATTATATCACTCCAACTTTCTATAAATAAATAAATCAATCTTTCTTCAGAGACCAAGCAGGGAGACTGTTAACCCAGCAAATGTTTTATAAGTTTGCTTGACAACTATGTGGTGGCACTGAATGACAGTGGAATCTGATTCTCAGCTTTGGTTTTAGTTAATACTTCCAGGCACCTTTTACATCTCTCTACAAGTGTATTACAAAACATCTTTATTAATTTGATCTTTTAAATCCTAATAAATAATTATATAACTGGAAAAACTATATACAACATTATGACATTGTATTACAAAGGATACTGTGATGCCATTATGTATATTTTCCCTGGGATAAAACCAAAAAGCTTCCAATTTTGCTCAGTGCAATGTTCTGAAGGCTATGTGATTAAAAAAAATCAAAGTATCTTGGCAAGTTATGATATTCACCAATTTTATTTGGAAGTACTCTAAAAAAAAAAAAAACTAAAATGACTTCAGCATTGGAGCCTCCTGTTGACAACAACTGCAACAAATAAAAAAAGGAGGAAGGGGCATGGAGGCCAGCAGCAGTGACACTGACTCTAAGCCCAGGGACAAGGTGGCTGGGTAAGAGATCCAGGGTGAGACTGGGATAGAGCAGCAGGGAAGAGCACCTGGCAGGAAGGGAGGGAAGGAGGAGGACCAAAGCTGTAGATGGCACAAGGGGCTGGGGGACGGGAGGGATGGAAAGCAGCTGTCACTGTTGAACACTGTTATTTACCCATATTTTTCCCAATTCACACATACGTGGTATTTTTACTGATACTTGATAACTGTCTGCACACATAAATGCAATGCCGAAGATTACCCATACATCAGTCTAAACCCCTTCAGCTCCTACCTGACACTTGTGAGGTCTCTCTGAGGTATGCACCTGTTTGATGTGTCCATTCAAGTGGTCTGGCCTTGAAAGAAAATATACATAAGCACACTTAAAACAAGTACTAAAAGTAAACTTTAAATTTTAATGAAAAAATAAGATCCCAGTGGTGGATTATTACAAATGCATTACGAACGTGGTGATATTTAACTTTCCAAGAACCAGATGACCAACAACTGGGGCTCTACCTTGACAAGTACCCTCGCCAACTTGCTAAAAGCGCAGCATTTTCTCAGGAAGAAATGATGACTGAACAATCAGAGAAAACAGGAAATACAAGCTACTATTTGCAAGCCTGCATGTCCCCTTCCAAAATACTATTTAGATCTTGACAATCAGGGTGCTCTGATTTACAGTTGCTGAGTATTTGAGAATCAGATCCTTTTGGTTACTGTCGCAACCGTGGATGTATGAAGCCAACTTTAAGCACCTCTGTGCAAAAAAGGATGACAGTAAACTCTTGCTGTGACACATTTTTCCACCAGCAAGATGAAAAACTACTGTCCTAACTTACAACTTGGTGGGAAGACTGCATTAATACAAATAAAGCGCTCTGAAGGTCCCAACTAGAAGGTGCAATGGAAGAGCAAATTATTACTGAAATTAAAAGACAGACCATTCCTCACAATCAGTACAGCCTACTTTAAAGAAGAGAGGACTGAAGAGCTGCAGATTTTTCCTGGTGGGAGTCTCTCCTAGTGGGAAGAAAGCTTTTCATTGTATGAGGCCAAAACTGCTTGGAAACAAGTTCTCCACCTTCTCCTCCCCCAGCTTCCTAGCTGCGCCAATGGGAGGGCGCGGGATGGAATTCACACACTGCGGACAGAAGATAGGCTGAACTTTGCAGGGAGGCTATTAAACCTGATGCTCCAGCAAGTGGGCTGGAGCCGTGCAACCGGAAAGACTGGTTGGGGTCCTTGTAGGTACCTGAATCCTAGCAACCTCACGTGCTGCGCCATGGAGCAAACGGAAGGCTACTAAAATAAGACATCCCGCTTCCAACTGCTGTTGACTGAATACTGAAGCTTAAAAGAGACTCTTCATTCATACTTGGATTTTATAACCATAGACATTTTTGTTGCTTCCTTTTAGGACAGCATTCCTGCCTGTTCACATTCACTCACTGGGAAAAATGAGAACTCAACATGTACCTTCCACTTTCATCTGTGGACAAAACCCTCTTATACAGCAATACCAGAAATCTTACAGTGTTAATATAACCAGTAAAAATTGGGAGATGATCCCAGGTAGCACTATGCTAAGAACAATACTCTGACTATTAGCCACAGGTGAAATTTTAATGTTAGAACTTCCCGTCCCTAATTCTGCAGTCCCTGTGCAGATGCATCCCTAATTGTTGCCGATTTTAAAAACAAAAAAGGGGTCTACATTATCTTATTTCAGTAACAGCAAGTCCTGCTATCAAAAAGAGAGCTCGCAGGGGCATAATTCCTACATTTAGCGCATAGTAGCCTTCTGATTTGTTTTCGGATTCCGATCCTTTCTCTCCTGTTAGAGCAGAAAAGCGGCGGCTGCTACAAAAGCAACACAGAGTATAGGCATCCCCCTCCCCCCACTGCTTCTACTCTCCAAGCGAGCAGCAAACTTCCAAAGAAGTTTCAAATTCATTAACTCAGACTATAAGATACCACTAACACGACTACGTGTATCAAACTACTTATTAACTCCCACAAACAGCGACAACAAAAAAATCAGCAACATTAAATGCACAGATCTTACGTATGTTGCAGGGCAGAAACAGGATCCCCTTCAGAAGGATGTAAACCCAAAGGACACAAAGATCATGTAATAAAAGATACTTGATGCTGCAGCCTTTGAAATCTCACCTCTTCCTTCACATTTGGGTGATAAAAAACATTACGAACTAAGAGAAATGAAGGGAAGTTAAGAAAAAGAAAATTTAAAATGGATACGAGAAAAATAATAATCTTGAGATGTATTAATATTTGCACTTCAACAGCACCTTCCAACTACCTACAAATCAGTAGTCTCAAGACACTTATGTGAGGAAGGTAATTACTTCAATACCCATTTCACAGAAGAGTCATTCGAGGGAGAGACTAACTGATTTGCCCAAGGACACGCATACACCAAGCCTGGGACAAAGCTGGGAATGTTACCCAGAAGCCACATGGACTCTCAGTTCTATGTCTTAATTACTTTTAAACCCTTTCAAGAGACTGTGGAATAGCCTCCCAGCGGAAATGTGGGAAGTATCATTTCTTGAGACGTTTTAAAGTGGAACAGTCAAAACTATCTTAAGTGCAAACTGTTCTTGCTTCCCAAGGAATAAAGAAGACAACTTCCTAGGTCTCCATTCATGTGTACAGTCCTTGTAAGTACTCTCTTACCTGGAAAAGCCTTTTCCACAGCTCTGGCAGATATAGGGCTTTCCCACAGAGCCATCGTGAGATCGAACATGATAGGACATCCTGTCTTTCCGCTTGAACCGTAAGCCACACACGGGACACGAGTAAGGCTTCTCGCCAGAGTGAGACAGCTTGTGGCGATTCAGATGGTACACATCCCGAAAAATCTTGCCACAGATTTCACACGCCACCTGTTTCCTCGTCCTGCTTCTTTTTCGGGGAGCATCGGGGTCATCCTGACCAGGGACACCATTTTCACCCAGTCTTGGGGGTGGGATGTCTATGTAGCCCAGCTGTAAGCTTGTCACCCCGTGTTGAGCCTCATGCTGACGAAGACGATTAGCATCTGTAAATACTTTCCCACAGAGACCGCAAGGCAGGATACCAGCCTCTCGCAGTCCCCCCGGGGTACCAAACATCATGGAGTCCAAGAGATTGGCTTTACGGGGTCGCCCTCTGCCCCTCTTGGTGCTTAAAGTAGGGGCACTAGCAGCAACATTCTGGAAAGGTGAGGCCAGCAGCGGTGGGGACAGAGGTCCTGCCACCATGGGCAGGCGGTCCACGCCCTGCAGAACAGGTAGGGAAGACTGCGCAGCAGTAAGCGCAGCCCGCGTGGCCTCGTCTTCAGGCATGCCAGCGATGCCATTGCCATTGGGTGCCAAAGTGGCACCGTTGGTCATGTCAAGAGGGAAGCCGAGGTCAGCAGCCCCTGGACGGAACAGCATGATGTCAGGGCGTGCAGGGGGCACGAGGAGCTGCACATTGGACTGCTTGATGACCTCCTGGCAGATGTCAATCACAGAGCGCATCAGCAAGAACTTGGCGGCCGTCATGAGCTCTGGGAAGCTCTCCAGCCGCACCACGATGCGCGACGTGTAGGCGAAGTCCAGGATGTCTCCGAATACCTTGGAGCTGATGGTGTGCATCTCCAGCTCCCGCCCGCCCCCAGGAGTCCCGCCGGCCGCCGCACCGCCGGCCGCGGCTGCCTCCGTCGCGCCCCCCTCCGCGCCGCCGCCACCTGCCCCGTCTCCCAGCTGCGCGCTGAACACCGACTCGAAGTACTCGCTGCAAGCGGCCAGCACCGCCCGGTGCGCAGGGAAGCTTTCGTCGC
>JASSUY010013436.1:0-13228 GCA_032466535.1 Forpus xanthops | reverse complement strand
GCTATATCCCATGGAATCTTACTGAGCAGGTTCCTGAAGAGACCAAAGTCTGCTCTCTTGAAGTCCAGGGCAGTGAGTTTGTTGCATGCTCTTCTCACTGTCCTGAGGATCTCAAATTCAACCATGTCATGATCTCTGCAGTCAAGGCTACCCTGAGGCGTCACATTTCCAACCAGCCCTTCCCTGTTGGTGAGAACAAGGTCAAGCATGTTACCTCTCCTTGTCAGTTCCTCTGTTACTTGCAGAAGCAAGTTGCCTTCCACACAATCGAGGAACTTCCTGGATTGCTTGTGCCGGGCCATACGGCTCCTCCAACAGATATCAGAGTAGTTGAAGTCTCCCATAAGATCAAGGGCCTGCAAGCATGAGGCTATTCCTATCTGTCTATAGAGCGTTTCATCCACCAAGTCCTCTTGGTCGTGTGGTCTGTAACGGATCCCCACAATAATCGCTGTTTTCCCTTTGACCCTGACCCACAAATTCTATATCGACTGTTCACCTATCCCCAGAGTTACATACCCTCCAGCCTATATCTAATATCAACAGCAACTCCCCCTCCCTAACAGGTCTGTTTTTCCTAAAGAGCCTGTAAGCTTCCATTCCAACACACCAGGCATAGGAGCCATCCCACTATGTTTCTGTGATGCCTATTATATCATACCCCCATAGATGTGCACACATCTCTGATTTCTCTTGTTTGTTCCCCATGCTATAGGCATTTGTACAGAGGCATCTGAGCTTAGCTCCAATTGAACCCAGCTCAGTGACTGGAGCAGCTGGAATATCTCTACATTGCTCTGAACTTTTACTATAGGTGCTGGCAACTGACTGGGTGTGTTGGGATGGAATGATGCCCCCCACCCCTAACACCTTTCTAAATGATGGAAAGATATAGCTTCACTTACAAACTCCATTAATTTTTTTATATTACTATTACATTGCACAGAAAAAACTTTTTTGTTAACTTTTTTTTTTTTTAAATTACAGTAGAAATTGCATTAGTTTGGCCATTATTCATATCAAATAGAAGTATATCTTTAGGTAATACTAAAAAATGAACAATCAGTTAAAATTATTTCCTACAAAAATGGAAGATCATATTCTATTTTTCCATCTTTGTTTTCTATTATTCTTTAAAATTTCTAACTTATTTTTTTCATAACTTTCATAACATGTCACATATTTTTATACTTCTAATAGGTAATTTAAAAAACATCACCCCACCCCTCCAGTCTAGTATCATATATCAAATTCAAAACCTTTATTTGTTCACAGAGTGTTTTCGCTTGCATATCTTTCTTATTCACATTTAGAGCATAGAACTAGATCTTCATTTAATGGGTCTGAAATAAAGTTTTCATCCCACTTCCAGTGGTCAAAGTACATGGTGCTTTCTACTTGAAAGTCTCACTAGCGTTTTGGGGATTAAATAGCACAAAATCTGTTCCTTTTGTCTGACTGTGATATTTACAGGGTCCGGTCAATATCACCAGAAAATTGAACTTAAAAGAAATAAAATCTGAAATATTTTCTTGGGCATTTCTACTTAATATAAAATATAAAGCCCATGGAATTAATGAGCAAGACATATAGAACTTATAAATCATGGACAAGATGTAGTAAGTTTAAATAACCAAACATTCCAGCCAGTCCGTGTAAGTCAGTGTTCTGTGGTCTGCGTGAATCACAAATAAACAGGGATAACTCTGCTGCATTAGATAATCTGTGATTTACAATCTGGTTTTCCCACTGCTATCATAATTGAAATAAAGCAGTATTGAAGATGGTGAACCACAGCATCAAAAAATAAAAAATGAAAAGAAGGAAAGACAAAGAGGGGAAGGGAGTAGGATGGGAGGGTTGAGAGGAAGAAGGGAGGGGAGCTTGAAGACGGGAATGAGCTAATATTATTTCTCTCTCAACAGCTCTGCATTTTTGTACACTTGCCTTGATCTGGCAGAACTGGGATTTGTCAGCTTTCAAGATACACTGAAAACCACAGTTTTCCTCTAAATGTTTAGCCAAGACAGCTCTGTCACTCTGAATTCTTAGAGCTTGTGTGAAACATACTGAATCATCACTATACTTCTTTTAAATTAAAAATATTTTGAAATGTATTTAAGCAGATGTTTGTTTTTACATAATTGCACACCAATCAATTAAAGAAATTATTCTTGTACACAATAATGACATCAAAATGTTCCTAGAAAATATATTAGAGGACAGACGTTAAGTTTAAAAATCAAATTATTTTTTATGAGTTGTCAAGGGTTTTATTATCTTAACCTGCTTTGCTAAAGATGTGCATATTTTCTCATAAAATTGAAAGGTGGTTTGTAACCTTTCATTAGTAAAGTGCACCAGCATGGTATTAGGCTCTTATTCAAATTCCAGAGAGAAAAAGCATCTGGGAATTTTTTTTTTCCTCTGAAGATCAAGCAGGTAAGTAAAAAGGTATATTATGAAAAAAGCCAAAGCCCAAATACAGATTACAAGAATATCTGAAGCATATTTTGCTATATTTTATTTCCATAACGTATGAAATGCAGAATTGTGACTTAATAAGAGAATATACCTTTATTATCAATAGGTAAGCTTGTTCAAAAGGAATCCCTTTATAATGAACTGAGAGGCAAAAATATTATACCAAGGTGACAACCAAAGGTAGACTCCTGTTCTATCCTGATCAGTTGGTTTATGCCACAGAAAGTTAGGGATAGCAGTGTCACTGACTAATACTAGACTCTGTGAATATCTATTCTTTACAGTCATATATATGCATACATCAATTCCTTGTACGTTCAGCTCACTTTCTACCCACTGTTGAATGCTATTTATATAAGGACACAGGAGATATATTGTTTTCAGAAAACACTTGGAGAATATTTGAAGTTTCATGGAATATATATTTTGACAGCAATTTCACAATTTACGATGTGCAGCATCACATATATTTTTATATAAATGTAAAATATCAATCCCTTTTTGGTCTCATTTTTTAGAAAACAGACTGTTCTCCTGAATCAATTTCTGAGCTACTAAGAAATACACACTTGAGGTAACTACACTGTGACTGCCTCTTAAACTTGGTAAAGAAAGGCTAATAGTATTTTTAAAAAACAAGAAATTCAATATGCTACAGTTGTGCCACTAATTGATTGTTATACACAGCTATGCTTTATAAGAAAAACAGACATTATCAATAAACCAGTCCATTTTAGTTATTGTTGGACATAGCCTTGGGTGTCATGGTTTAATGGGAGGTGTCCCTGCCCAGAGCAGGGGTATTGGGACTAGATGATCTTAAGGTCTTTTCCAACCCTAACTATTCTATGATTCTATGATTCTATGATTCTATTTTTATGGAAATTGAAAGACTACAGCCACAAAGTATTAAGATGATGAACTCAACCAAAATTCATTCCATCAAAACGCCAAATCTCCCTTTTTTCTACCTCTTTCTCCCTCAGACACTTTTTATCTTCCAAAAGATATATGTTAAAGATATGTTTTGGAGAACCTTGAATGTATAGAAGTCAACTATGATGACTGTGGAAGCCCTATTGAATGTCTGAGGGACAAGATCCAAGATCCCAAGAGGGGCTGCCTCCAAGGGAATCATATAGTAGACATCTGCTTCAAAGTGGGGAAAAAAGGCCAACAAAGCAATATTTGGATCTATTAAGCAAGTTTTGGACCAACAGAATCTGGTTCTTATGGGTGGCTTCAACTATCCAGACATTTGTTGGAAGAACAATACAGCAGCTCACATGTCATCCATCAGGTTCCTGGAATGCACAGGGGACTGTTTCCTCATGCAAATGTTAGATATGCTGACCAGGAATGATTCACTGCTGGCCTTGATACTTACAAGCTGAGGAAACATGTTATCTCAGTTACTGATAACTTTAGTTACAGTAGTCACAATATTTTTGAGTTTGGGATCCTTCAGAGCACATTGAAGGTTAGTTCTCAGACAAAGGTTTTATATTTTATAAGAGCATACTTCAGCTCACACAGAGCTCATCTAGGAGGTATTCCATGGGAAGTTTCCACAGAGAATAAAGAAGCTTGTGAATACTGGAAGATTTTCAAGAACTCTGCTAGAAGCACAAAAAAGGTAATTACCTTTAAAGGTAAAGGAAGTAGGTAGAGCAAGAGACCCCCTTGGCTTAACTGTGAGCTTCTGTGTTCAAACCAAAACAGAAACATTCCAGAGATGGGAAAGGTAATGGAGAGAACTACGTGGTCATTGCCAGGGTGTGCAGAGATCAAGTTAGAAAAACTTGAAATTAGAGAGAGACATCAAAAATTACAAGAAATGGTACTTCAGGTGTGTAAACAACAAGCAAAACCAGAAAGAAAATATTGGACTGCTTTTAAGCAAGAGAAGAGAATTAGTCACCAACAGAGCTGAAAGGGTAGAGGTTTTCAACACTTTTTTCACCTCTGTCTTTACCAGAACTCTTAGACCACAGCACTGGGAACAAAAATCCAGAGTGATGAAGATACAGATTCACTGTCAGTGAAGGAAGAGTTGGATTGTGAACTACTGCAGGAGCTTGAAAATCAGTGAACTCTGACAATATCCACTCAAAGGTGTTAAAAGAGAGCTGCCTGATGTCATTGTGAGGTCACTCTCCATAATCTTTGAGAAGCTGTAGGGATAAGGAGACACTCCAGAAGACTGAAAGAATACAAATGTCACCCCCATCTACAAGAAGAGCTGAAAGAAGTTTCTAGGAAATTATAGGCTCATCAGTCCTACCTCTGTACCTGGGAAGACCATAGAGTTAATCCTCCTAGGTGTTAACACAATGCAAATTAAACATGAGATTGTGAAAAGCCAGCACAGATTAATCAAGGGACAGATCATACTTAACCAACCTGACTTCCTTCTACAACAAAGTAACCTGGTCAGTTGATGTAGGGCTAGTGGTGGACATTATCTACCTGGATTTCTCCAAGGCTTTAGATAAGGTTTTCCATAGCCTTCTCCTAGAGAAACTGACACATTACACTCTTGAGTGGTCTATGCAGTGGGTGGGGAACTGACAGGCAACATATAGAGGGTAATAGTAAATAGCTCCTTTTCAAACTGGCAATCTGTCATTAGTGGGGTCCCTCAGAGATAAATATTGAGCACAACACTATTCAGTGTCTTCGCAAGTGATCTGGATGATGGGATCAAATGAAGTTCATCAGTGATACCGAGTGGGGAAGTGGACACTTTTCAAGGGAAGAACAGGGTAGGCTGGGAGAATGGACAAACAAGAACCTTATGAAGTTCAACAAGGACAAGTGCAATGGCTTGCACATGGGTAAACACAATCCAGGATCCAGGAGCATGGGCTGGAATCTACCCAACTGGGGAGCAGCTCTGTGGAAAGGGACTTGGGCTCCTGGTGGACAGCAATCTCAATTGGAATAAACAGCATGCAGTTGCTACAAAGAAAGTCAACAGGGTGCTATTGATTGATCCCAACAAGAGCATCACCGGCAGAGATAAAGAACTCATTTAACTCTAAAATTAATCTCTGTTTCAGGAACCTATTGTTATTCATGAGTTACATTGGTATTCATGAAAGATCAATAATTCATGTAAGAAATAAGAAACTTTATGGGGAGCATCAGACATCACTAGGAAATGGCAACAGTGGAAGTTAAGCAGCCTGCAATATGTTCTCTTACATTTTTTTAAGATCAAATAAACAACAAATGTGAAAGTCTTTTCCTATTATGTGATGCAGATATATACTTCGGCAACATCAGAAATGAAAAAAGTTGGGGTTTTGTTGTTGGTTTCAGTGTTACTAAAAACCCCAAAAAATAGTGGCACAAAAAACAAAGCCAGCACCTCAACTATTCCAAGAGCATTTAGCTCTGAAGAAGGCATACTCAACATTAATAACTTAGTCAGACAGTCTGGCAGTTTAATACATAAACACAGCCATTATAGTACTATAAAGAAAACCCAGCAACCCAAAGCCCAGCCTTCTTATTCCGCACACTCAGTGGTTGTCGTGGTTTAAGCCTCCCAGTCGTGAAGTTTTGCTCACTCACTCCCCTGTCTTCCTTTCCCCGCTCCCTGAGGGATGGGAAGGAGAACTGAAAGAATGCAACTCACACAGGTTGAGATAAGAACAGTTTAGTGACTAAGGTATAACACAAATCACTACTGCTACCACCAATAATAATGACAGGAGAAATACAAGGGGAAAGAATAAAATTGCTCACCCAGCCCCTCCGAGCAGTGCACCCCCACCCTTCTGGATTTCTGCCCTCCATTTTACATCCTGGGCATGACATGCTGTGGTATGGAATACCTCTTTGGGTAGTTTGGGTCAGGTGTCCTGTCTCTGCTTCCTCCCGGCTTCCCCTCCTCCCTGGCAGAGCATGAGACTCAAAAACACTGGTGTTATCAGCGCTGATCCCAGGCCGAAAATCAAAACCACAGAGCTACACCAGCTACCAAGAAGGAGAAAAATGACTGCTGCTGCTGAACCTAGCACAGTGGTGTCACTCCTGACAGTAATTGTACGGTGCTATGATACGTACAGCACACAATTTTGTGTTTAGTTGATATTTCTTAGTTACATAAAACCAACCCAGAAGCCATAGCTTTGAGCCATACATTTTAATCATTGCTTACTGCAAGCATTTGCAGCTTGCATTCATTTTAATGAACTGCATAAGCAGTGCATTCCTAGTCACCAAACTTTTAGTTAGAAAAAAAAAAACAAAACCCTCAAAGACTCAGTAAAACAACTTTATGTATTCATGATTATTCATATATTTTTAGTTCTCAGGGTTTGATGATGGCCTCCAGCATATGAAATAATATCTCTCTGGAGCTCAGATAGTGGAAAAGCACAAGGATCTAAGCCATAGCTAACCGAAAACTCAAGAAGAGTAACTGATTTGCAAGCCACACAAGACTGTCTACTGACCAATATCTGAGTCTTTATTAAGCCAATGCAATATCACAGTTCAAGAGAGCTAAAAATTAGACTGTTCACTCCAGAAATTGTATCTTTATGAAATATCACATGTATTTTTCTCAATGTATCTAAACAGGTGCCTAAATATTGCAAATAAGAATTTCTCAGCACTACTATGAGAATCAGTGCTACATTCCAATGAGACTTCCAAATATCTTTTAAGTAAAAAAAGAAGAAAAGCCCCCAGAACTGAGCAGTAGATTAAGCACGTTAGTGCTGTGAATGTCAAAGAAAGAACTTTAGCTTCTGAAACAGAAGGAAAACAGTGAGAAAGTTAATGTATGATATAGGTAGTTCATTCTCAAATGAATTATATTATAACCTCATATTGCATCAAATTTCAGAACATCTGACATGTTACATAAAGATGTATTGATGAATATATCATGTTATGACACTAAGATCTCTCGCCTTGAGTTCTAAGAACACCTAAGTTCTGATTCTTCTGAAAACTGCATTTTATAAACTGTCATTTACAATACAGGCCAGATGAACTATGGAAGCTATGTTATAACTGCAGTAAGTATGAACATCTTGAAGCTATATAAGTATGCTTTATGTCATAAATCAATTTCCTACAGAGGACAGGACAGAAAAAAAATCAACTTGATTTTCCAATCAGAACCTCTGAAACCAAGAATCTCAGACAAATTAGTTCTTGCATATGTATTCATCAGAAGAGAGAAAAAAAAAACCAACAAACCCAACCCTATAGATTTGAACACAAATTATTTGAAACACTTGCTCTTATAGTGAGTGCTTCCATATGTAATTTATTTCTCTTTAATTACATCTCAAATGAATCTCTGTAGCATCACCTATCTAATGCCTAAAGTGAAGTAAATTTGAATCAGAATAGTTTGAGTTTGGAAAAAATGGTTTGGAATGGACTTTAAAGATCACATAGGTCCATGGACAGGATCACCTCCCACTAGACCAGTTTGCACAAAGCAAGACCATTCCAACCTGTCCTTGAATGCTTTCATGGATGGGGCAGTCACAACTTTTCTGGACAACCTGTTCCAGTGCCCCACTGCCCTGACACTAAAGAACTTCTCTCTAATACCTAGTCTAAAACTTCCCCCTGTAGGCTTAAAGCCTTTTCCCCTTGACTTGTCCCTACATACCCATGTCAAATGTAGGTCCCCTTTAGATACTGGAAGGCTGCTCTATGGTCTCCTGAAGCCCTCTCTTCTCCAGGCTGAACAACCCAATCTTGTGACTGTCTATGGAAGAGAGGTGCTCCAGCCTTCAGATCATCTTGTGGCCCTACTCTGAACTCACTTAAGAAAGCCTAAATGCAATACTGCAGGTGGGGTCCCATGTTAGCAAAGTAGAGGGGGAGAATCACCTCCGTCAACCTGCTGGTTACCCTCTTTTTGATGTAGCCCAGGATACAGTTGGCTTTTTGGGCTGTGAGTGCATACTGCCGGCTCATGTTTAGCTTCTCATCAACCAACACCCCCAAATCCTTTTCCTCAGGGCTGCCCCCTATCCACCTGCTACCCAGCCTATATTAGTGCTTGGGATTGCCTCAACCCAGGTGTAGGACCTTGCACTTGTCCTTCCTAACCATCAGAAGGTTAGCATGGGCCCTCCTCACAGGCTTGTCAAGGTGCCTCTGAGTAACATGTTACAGGCTGGCATGGTATGTATGTCTTGTTTTTTGCCTCATTCACAACAGTATCTTTAAAAATCATGCTAGTAGCTAATTTATAAACTACAGCCAAACTGCTTATCAAACACTTTTCATGGAATATCAGCATAAAAATGTCTCTATTCAATTCATTTTCAGCCAAATAAATCCACCGCAGTAGAGATAATTTAAAAATGAACATGTACTCTTTTCACTTCAATAGCTCTAAAAAATTAGCGTTTTTTTTTTTGTATGAACTATCATTACAATTACAAATTGCAAAATAAGAGATCTTCTCTACTTAAATATTCACACTGAATGGTATTTACCACAAAACCAAGTCTGGAGAAATGCACTGAAGTAGGGCATCAAATATCTGCTTTTCAATTTTGTAGTGGAACAGGAAATTGGTAATCTGAGTGAAGAAAAGCAAAAACCTAACCCATGGGATTACAGTGAGCTATTACAAAATGACAGGAAGACACAGGAAATTTCATAGTATAATAATTTTCTAATGAACAGGCATTGTTTCCAAATATGAGTAGCTCATAATTGGAAATAATTAGGAAGAAAATTCCAGTGAAAAACTACTTTTCAAGTATGTTTGCAAACATTTAACTCATTTAAAGATGTGGGGCTTATTGGCAGGAGTATCGTGTATAACAGCACACTATGTCTAATGTGAACCTGAGTCAGTTACTAATACATACTCCCGTATGAAGATAGGATGAGAAAGCTGGGGCTGTTCAGTCTGGAGAAGAGAAGGCTGTGTGAAGGCCTCATAGTAGCCTTCCAGTATCTGAAAGGGGCTATAGGGAGGCTGGGGACGGTCACTTCATGAGGGACTGTACTGAGAGGACAAGGGGCAATGGGTTCAAACTTAAAGAGGGGAAGTTTAGATTGGATCTGAGGAAGAAATTATTTACTGTAAGGGTGGTGAAGCACTGGAATGGGTTGCCCAGGGAAGTTGTGAATGCTCCATCACTGCCAGTGTTCAAGGATAGGTGGGACATAGCCTTGGGTGGTATGGTTTAGTGCGAGGTGTCCCTACTCATGGCAGGGGGGTTGAAACTAGATGATCTTAAGGTCTTTTCCAACCCTAACTATTCTATGATTCTTGGTTTTGATCATTTACCTAAAATTCTGGTTTTAATCATTTATGTCTCTAACCCTGAAACAGTTCAAAACACTTTTTGGTTCAGAGTGTTAATTTTCACCATTGGCCCCCTACGTTTCTAAAGGATATAGGCTTGGGTAACAGATTCATGTGAAAGTCAAATTCCTGCTTTCTTTGCTTTCTGCAATTTTGAGCTTAATTTTTTATTCTAATTTTGACATGAATAATTTCTCAGTACTTTTGGCTGTGTACTTTTTTAACAAAATGCACCATTGCAAAGAAATTAATTATTATAACTCCCATTATAAATTCAAGGTGAAAGTGCCTTCATCAGTTCTTATAGAGAAACCATAGTTTTCACATTAGTGGCTACTCTTATTAGAGGGTACTAAGAACAAGGAAATAAGACACAAAAGAAAAGCAAAAGCATTCCTCTTAGCTAGAGAGCTGGATGTAGCGTGAGAAAGAAAGTGATTCCTGGATGTTGTTTCATTAAAAAGCAAATTGGAACCTAACAATAGTAGTAGAAACCTGAAATATCATCTGAAAAATGGTAGAGACAATATTTCTTTTTATTTTGCTTACCTTCCAATGCAAGTGCTTCTATACTAGATTTCCATACAAGGTATTTTTAGCAACCTTTTGCAGTGACACAGCTAACATTGTGGAGGTATGTCTCATACTGATGCACAATGTACCACTGAATCTTTTTAATATGTCCAAATGTTGGTTTGCTATTTGTATTACCTGTCATCATTCTGGAAGCATAATTGGATGGCACTAGAAAAAGATTTAGGTTTTCCTTTAATAGCCTTTCAACTTTCTTCACTTGTGAGTGCAAACAATCTATTTGAATTATTTTGATGACTGCCTGTGTTATAATTTAGAAACGCCAAAGTAAAATAAGGTTATCAAGCTATAAATATGACAGTAGTGTTGAAATATCTAGCTGAATGCAAAATTTAGATTTCAGGTCTTTCTGTACAGAAGGTAAAGTCTATTCTGACAATGAATATTGCTTGCTGGAAACAATGGATAAAACAGTACTACTTTGTTGTCCACATATGCATTGAAGCACCAAGCAATTCAACATTTCTCTTTAGTGTGGGCTATTACTTGACTACAAAGTTCATACAGGCAAAGTTCATATGGGCTGTATACATACAAATATAACCAACTTCTGATTTTGTCTCTGGAAACCTCATGAAGTTCAACAAGACCAAATGCAAGATCCTGCACCTGGACCGGGGCAACCCCAAATACAGTCTGGGCAGAGAATAGATTAAGAAAAGCCCTGAGGAGAAAGAATTGGGGGTGTTGGATGATGAGAAGCTCAACATGAGCTGGCAATGTGTGCTTACAGCCCAGAAAGCCAACCGTATCCTGGGCTGCGCCCAAAGAAGTGTGTCCAGCAGGATGACGGAGGTGATTCTCCCCATCTGCTCTGCTATCATGAGACCCCATCTGGAGTGCTGCAGCCAGCTCTGGGGCCCCCAACACTAGAGGGATGTGAACCTGATCAAGTGAGTCCAGAGAAGGGCCACAAAGATGACCAGAGGTTTAGAGCACTTCTGCTATGGACACAGGCACAAGACTGGGATTGTTCAGCAAGGAGAGAAGGCTCCAGATAGATCTTACAGCAACATTCCAGTGCCTTACAGGGACCAATAAGAAAGCTGGAGAGGGCCATTTTACAAGAGCATGTAGGGATAGTTCAAGGGAGAATGGTTTTAAACTGGAAAAGAGTAGCTTTAGGTTAGCTATTAGGAAGAAGTTCTTTATTATGAGGGTGGCAAGGCACTGGAACACATTGCCCAGAGAAGTTGTGGATATCTCACCCCTGGAAGTATTCAAGGGCAGATTATGTGCAGCTTTGAGCCACCTGGTCTAGTGGAAGGTGTCCCTGCCAATGGCTGGAGTCTTGGAAATAGATGTCCTTAAAGGTCCCTTCCAAATCAAACCATTCTATGCTTCTATGATTATGTCAGAGAAGTGCTGTTAATAGCAATGAGACCTCTGCTCTATGTTATATCCACATACTTAATTCCTAGAGAAAAGTTTTCTGCTGTCTAAAAGACTGTAGTCCCAGTTTTGTTCAAAGAGATGGGTTTCAGGATGGGTGTGGTGCATAAGAGTCAGGGAAATTAGATTTTTTGAGATTACTGATTTTGAATTCAAATTTCAGAAAAGATAGCCCTGCTTGAAATCTGACCCCACTGAATTCATTGACTTCGGAAGACAAGAATTTTAACCAGTGCTTTAACAATGATATTTTCCCATTAGCTTGTCTCTTCTCTTAACTTGAATAAAAATGTGCTTGCAAAGTAAACATTCCTTCCATGCAAAAGGAGAAAAATGGAAGTTCTCTTTGTATTGTGCATTTGCATTTAAATTGCTGCTATGAAATATGGGGAACAAATTACTATTTCACTTTTTTCTCAATAAAAACTCATACTATCAATATTAATTTATTGTGCTACCTTCATTATTAGCATGACAGTAGAGTAACTTAATTAGTCATGTTAATAAAATGTGAGTGGTCCCTAAAATATAATCATTAATCAGAAAACTGTAGTTTACCAGCAAAATACTAGCTTTTCTTCCTGATATTTTTATTCCTTTTTTCTTATAAAAGATTATTAGACGACCAATTTTCTCATGGATATGCTTTTTTGTGCTAAAATTGGATAATCATAATTTTTCCAGTGTACCCTTTGTTGTTTATTAAGGATCTATCAAGTTTATTTAATAGAAATAACATTTTTACTTATTAGTTATGTATACTCATTGTGTGCTGATGTGAATGTGTGGATTCAGCTTTATGAAACCAACAGAATTTATTTAAATTACCAGTTTGGTGGATGTGGACTTTTCTAATCATTCCAGTTTCCTAAAATAAAGCATACCTTGAATGCTAGATCAATTATCACTTATTATGATGAATAATGCTGAGTGTTTTCTTTTCTCATCACTTATGTTAATGTCCTTTATATGTGTATTTTTTAAAAGTAAGGTGAGGAAAAGAAACATTGACAATACATTAAGACTAAGCAAAGCGGTGACTGTAGCCATATCCGTTTTTCCATCACTTGTATCATCATTAAATTTGCATTTGCACCTAGATTAGAATTACAGATTAACTAAGAATAGCTAATGTCAATTTTATGCTTGTGTGATGCTAGAAACCATTACCAAATACTAAAAAGTACATTCCATTGTACACAGCCAACCTTTTCCCCGTTTGTAATCCTTAGATTCCGCTATATTCAAATTTTGGGGGAAAGAGAAAGAGTAAGATAAAATACAAATGAGATATGATAATTGTATAAAGTACCTGCTCTTGACTTCTTAGTTTTAGACAGTTAGTACCATAATTTTAATAATGTTCTTGGGGTTGTTTTATTTTTTTCCTTTTTTTTTTTTTATTACTTTTCTATGTTCGAACATAGAGTGTTCTAGGAGTTATTAAGTGTC
>JASSUY010013435.1:5228-40143 GCA_032466535.1 Forpus xanthops | reverse complement strand
GTCCCGGCGGCGGGGGCTCTCCGCATTCACCGTCCGCCCGCCCCGCGGCCGGGCCCCCGCCGCCGGCAGCGCTGCACGGGGCGGCCGCCGCCGGGCACGGGCTCTTCGGGCTGCCGGTGCCCGCGCTGCTGGGCTCGGTGGCCGGACGCCTCTCCTCCGCGCCATTGGCCGTGGCCGGTTCGTTGGCTGGCAACTTGCAGGAACTGTCGGCCCGCTACCTGAGCTCGTCGGCCTTCGAGCCCTACTCCCGGACCAACAATAAAGAAAGCGCTGAGAAAAAATCACTGGACTGACTCTAAGTAACTTCCCCGTATTTATATTTATAGTCTCTATTTGTGGCGGTATTTATGGGGCGAGCGGCGCGGCGGCCCCCTCCATCCATCCCTTCTTCCCTCCCTCGCCGCAGCCTCCGAGGCCCGAGGCGCGGTTCCCTCCGCGGGCCGGTGCGGAGAGGAGCGGGGTCCCGGTGCCCGCTGGGCGAGGAGAGGCAGAGACCGGGGGAGCCCCCGCCGCTTCCCTGCCCCGCCGGCCCGGGGTCTGTGTGTTCGTTGGGGGAGGGAGGGGGGTGTCTGTTCGTTTGCTTTGCCACCGGTAGGAAGGGAAGAGGAGGGAGAGCGGACGGGGTGCGGTTTGGCTCTTTCAGGCCGGTTATAGCCAATGCCAAGCGAGGGAAAGGGATTTTGGAGAGAGGAAGATGGAGCTGCCAGGTGATGCCCGGGTTTGGTTTTTTTCCCCCCTCAGTGACTCCGAAGCTCAAGGGGTTTGGGGCTGCACCCGTGGCCCCCGTTCCAACGCACCCACTGCACTGCAGTCCCCGGGAAAGCTCCGTGCAGCCCGCCCGGAACACCGGCCGGGGATACGGCCATTGGCTTCCCCCGTTCACCGTGAATCCCGAACGTGGGAAGGCCCGGAGCGGGCTGCCTTGCGAATACACGCACGAAGCAGGGAGACAGAAAGCAGTGGCTGCAGAGATTTTGACTCAAACTGTCTCCCCCTTCGAGATAACACAAAGCCCCCTTTTTTCCCCCCTTTTTTTCCTTTTTCCCCCCATCTTTTTTTTCCCGCATTCCCATGGGCCAGCCCCGCGGTCCTTATCCGCAACAGCAAATCTGCAGACAAATGATGGATAAATCGAGACTCGATTTACATCCAGATCTCTTGCGATACTATTTTGTCTTTTACTTTTTCTCTTCTATTCGATTCCCCCCCCAAAAAAAAAAAATTTCAACGCGCATCAAAATGAATCAAACCCAATCTTTCTTCTCCCTTCCTCCTAAAATAACCCTCGCGTATATCACTCACACTCCATTTAAAACGGAAGTCAAGTATAAAAAGCGTAACTTTTAATGTTATTTTTGTACTTTAAAATACATCCATGTAACAACCTCCTCCTTTATTTTGGTTTTTGCCTTCGTAATTCCTTCTGCTGTTTTCTCCACAAATGTGTATTTCACCTTCTACTGTTCCGGATCGAATATTTCCTGTTCAATCTCGGTACTTGAATGATTCGCCAGAAAAGGGATGCTGTACTTTTAGCTAGATCTTTGGAAACAAACGATTAATATTCTCGAGTTTGGTTTGAAGTTTCTTTTCTTTCTTTCCACTTTAACGTTTACAAACTGTATAAATCCGTGCCACCAAACTGTAACCAAAAAAAAAAAACCAGAAAAGAAAAGAAAAAAGAGAAAAAAAAATGGACAACAAGTGGAATGGTTGCTGTAGAATAGAGAATTAATTCTAGAAGTGGACAGAAGGAGCTGGACAGAAAGAAAATAGTAATTTTATTGTAAATTATTTACGTCGGAAGTTTCTAGGCAACTAGTCGGGAAAGGAAACCAATAATGGATGAATCGAGCTCTGAGCCCTTGCTACTAACTTTTGTTCTGAATGTTTTGGATATTTGGATGTTTTGTATTTATGTGGTGAGAGTGAAATATATTATATCTATATGATGATGGAATTAGGTGTATTTTCGTCTTATATTCATAGCACCCACATTACTTGCAGCTAATGTCCACGCTGCTGAAACCCTCCCAAGCCCGATCCCTCTGGAGGTTCCCAGGTTTTATTCAATTTTTCTATATTATTTCTAATTCTGAAAAAGGGGGGGGGGGTTGTAAAGTCCCTTCATGGAGCGGGATCTTTTCCCTTTTCCTTCTGGAGCAGTTTAGGGCATTCCCAGTCCCCTTCCTGGTTCCAGCCCATCCCTCGCAGCACTCCTTCCCCCGTGGGCCCAATCCCCTACCCACGGCTCTTCCTGTGGTCGTGGTGGCACGGTCCTGTGTGGAGAGATGAGCTGGGTGCCCGGCCTATCCCAGTGTCACCTCCATCCTGGTGTGTGGGTCCTTCACTTCCACACCCCTTCTCCTGCTTGCAGCGGATGCCGGCCTGGCTTACGAACGCACATACATGTGTGCCTATCTATATATCCCTATATAAGCATATACAAATACACAAATATATATATAAGCTTGTGTGCATAAATATAGATATTAATACTTAAACAGCTCTTGCTTCCATCCCATTTGGCAGCCCAGCCCTGAGAGTCCTTTGCTGGGAAGCCGGTGAGGGGCAGTATCCCTGTTATTTGGAAGCCCCCACTCCGAGGCCTCAGTTCTTCCAGGGCCACAGGGAGGTCTCAATCCATGGCTTTCCGGGCACCTCCCCAGTCCTGGAATCCCAGTGCAGCCTCTGCTGAGCATTGCCATGAGCCTTGGGTGGATGCACAGCTCTGGATTAAGAGGGAAAGATGGTGATTTGTTGTTTGTTTTTAAAGAGTGTAGAAATGATAGTGTAGAAATGATCCGGGGAAGGGTGAGCAGGGTGAAGGAGGGGATGGAAGGTGACATTTGAAGAGGTGACACTGAAACTGCTGGTCAAGACTGAAAAACTTCAAGGGAAGGGGAAGGGAAGCAGTGGTAAAAAGAAAAGAGCTGAGAGTGAAAACCAGATCTGCCAGGGAGACCCTGGGCGATAGCTGTGGGTTTCTGCCTTGCCTGCATGGGCTGCACAGCAGCATCCGCATCCCTGGACAAAGAGAGGAGCCCTGGCCTGGGCTGCCTTTGCCACAGAGGCACTCACCAACCCTCAGACCTTCCCCAGCTCCCCTGCTCTGCATGTGGCTGTCCTGTGTGCTGAGGTTGTCCCGTTCCTCCTGTTGGGATAGGGCCACTTTGTGTCCCAAACCCTCTGCTGCACCGTGACCCATGGGGAATAGCAGCACAAGTATGTCCTGCCAGAGCTGCCGCAGGTGCCTTCAGCTAAAAAGATTTCTCTGCTTTTCTATTTTTGTAACCAGAAACAGTGTGAGTGAGTGTGTGTGTGGGGGGGGTGTTCCTGCTCCCTCATGCAGGCACCATGAGACCCTTTTCCCCTTGTTGCTGGCCTGACATACAGTCCTGGGGCTGAAGCCATGGCCAGTGTCAGCTCTTTATTCCTCACCGAAGGCAACTTAAGCCAGCACCAAGCTAAACTGCCCACATCAAAGCCCAAATCCTTACTTTACAGCTTTGCAGCCTTCAGTAAACATGTGAAGAGCTGAATGGTTTTATTTTCATTACTATTCTTATTTCTGAACATTTGCAAATAAGGATGTGCCCCGAGGTGTGAAAGGGCCCTGTCTGAGCACCCAAGCAAAATAAATGCTGTAGGACATCATTAATTGTTTTTCCCCTTGTCTGTTTCAAATTCCACCTTTTCCACCTTTATACCCGAGGCTGCTTCTGAGCTGGGGCAGAGGAAAAGCTGGAGGCTCGACAGTCCCATGCAGTGTTACCACAGACCTAGTTCTGTGTCTGCTTGTAACTCAGGTAAAACCTTGGACCCCAACAGGGAGGGAGTTTCCTTTGGAACTTGCAGCATCTCAAATGCAGGGGGTTCTTGAGTGCCTATCTCCCCTCCTTTCTGCTAAAGGGGAACAAACTAAGGATGTTCATCTGATTTCTATAAAAAAGGGAAAGAAATAGCACCTGTAGCTGTGTTGCTGCATGGGACAAGTTAAACGTCACTCATACACACATTGGTACATCCAGTGATCCCGAATAAACAAACTGCTTATAAGTAATCACCCCATTTCTTTTTTTTCCCTTGTTTCCACTTTTTGCCAATTACCCCAAATCTGTTCTAAAGCTGTGTGCTGCTCACAGACACTGCTTGCTTGTTTTCAGTGAACTGCTGAATTCCATTCTATGGGAGCAATGAACACAAACCACCTTCCTGGAAGCTACTCGCTGCTGAAAGGATTTGCAGTGTTTCATGTGGTATCTTTATTGATGCCTATCATGGGTGCATCCTGAGCTCAAACTAAGGAATATTGGACTTACACGGAGTGAGTGTGAACGGTGGGAATATTAGTAGGAAAGCAAAATATGAATCTATCTCTGGTATGATTTCTTAAGGAAATAATGAAAGTCTTCCTGTGGCAAGCAGACTTCCTCAAACTTTCCTTTAGCAGCAGCTACGCATAGGACTTATGGTGGGGAAGCAGTAACAAAGGCTGAGGGCAGCGTGGGGTGTTTCAGTGTGTTCAGCTGAACCCAAGGAGTGTTTTCACAGGTACATGGACAGGGTGTCTGGTCCTGTGGCTCTCAGGAAGGCAAAGCGCCCAGGAGCAGCTCCAGGGTGAACACAAAGCAATGTTAGCCACGTCCATGAAGGGAAAAGAGGAATTAGCCTATTTAGAGGATTTTTTCAAAAGCATTTGCCCACCCACTTAACATAGGCCCTGCTTTATTTGCTGCTCCTCCATATCCCTCATGCCAGGGATTAGTGCAGCCTCTGACCACTTTGTCTCCATTTGCAACCCTGTCATCAGCCCCAGATACATGACCTTGTGACATGTAAAAAAGCACACGAGATCCCAGATTAACTTCAGAGTATTTTATTTCTTTAGAGAAAAGAAAAAAAAATCCCACTTCAAAAGAATAACTCTTGAACAGAATCAAGTCATAGTCACTGGGAAACAAAATTACCGGGGAGGCTAATGTGAAATCCATCAATGTGATGCTGTCTGTGCAGCGGCTGTAATATAAACTGCGACCTCGGACCGTCACCGTGGTCCAGAGGGCTCCTGATATGAAATGCTTCTGAGCCACATATAAGAACTCTCCAATAAGCAGTTTACTCCCCAACTTGCTGCTTTGAATAATTACTGAGAAACTTAAGCCCAGTTGTTTATTAGCTTCCTATATGTAGTTGTTACTGTTAATGCTATTCTTAATGTCTGTGCCAGTGGCTGATTTTTATTCAAATGTTAAGTCAAACATTTTTAGTGGAGTGAGTTCCACAGCCAATCTTATACAGAATAAAAATTATAATATTGATAATATTCATTTTCTACCTTTTATGAACATGAATAGTCCCAAGTTATGTCATTAGAAGCAGCAGAACAGACATACCCAAGATACCTTCTTCAACCGCATCCTTTTTGATTCTCTTTTGCCAAGTTACCTCTTCATCTCCTTTCTACATGAATAATCAAAAGCCTTTCAACTTCTTTTCATACACAGTTCTTGCAAACTGCACTTAATGTAACTGTTTGCCAAGAGGTGCTGCCTTTTCTTTCTTATTCTCGCTATGAAAAAAAAAAACAACGTAATAAATTCCCAGAGCCTTTTTCTCCTCAGTTATCTGCAGCTCATTCTTCTGTTTGATCGCCCTGCTGTGAGCAACGATGAAAACATCACACTAGTAAGGATTCACCCAGAATACAAACCTTTACGTGACACGTGGTGTTAATGGCCAGTGCAAGAGGAGTGGATCACAGGCCTCATCTGCTGAGCTGCCACAGCCTGGGAGAATGAAAGGTGTTTTCTTTCAGCTGAAACAGCCAGCCAAAGAACCAGAGGACAAATAAACAGCCCAATTCATGCAAGGCTGTTTTCAGTTCTGTCTCCAAAAGGAAAGGAATGCTGACATGAATTTGGATTGTTGCTAAGGTGGGTATCCCTTATGTATTCAGTGAAGTGTTCAAGGCTAGGTTGGATAGGGCTTGGAGCAACCTGGTCTAGCGGAAAGTGTCCCTACCCATGGCAGTGTGTCGGATCTGAATGAGCTTTAAGGTCCCTTCCAGCCCAAACCATTCCACAATTCTCTTTCACAGGGATCAGTCTGGAGAAAATTTTGCAAAAGAGAACTCATGGAGTCCTTGTCCTTTTAAATTGATTTCCAAATTCCAAAATAATGTCTTATTTTAGTGCACAGAAAACATGGGGGGGGGGAAGGATGGAAGAAACTCATATCGGCAAGCATAATGTTGGGAAGGCAGGAGCTGCAGCTGCAGGGATTCAGACTGGGCCTTGGAAAGAAGCAGGCAGAGCACAGAGAGAGATGAAGGTTATTGATGCCGCACCTAGGAAAAAGGTGAAGACAACTGTCCAAAAGGCCAAATGAAAGAAGTCCTCACCCTAGCTAGAGAACTGCTGTCAGAGAGAGAAGCCCATGAAGAACAACATGGTATATGTAAGAAGTGTGGAATGGTTAATTATTGGTCAGTCAGTTTCTTGCTGTTCTTACTCTGAAATGGGAACACTGATGCCCATCAAAGCCTTTGTAGACGGAGGTATCAATATATACTCTTGCTTCAATTAAGATGAGGCAAAATTGCGATCATAAATTTAACAGCCACCATAGTCAACTGCAATTCACTGCTTGCAGTCATTCCCTCTCATTAGCCCTGTTCTATCTTCTTTTCTGTATTTTCCTGCCTAGTCTCTTTAATTTAAACCTCTAAAGTGTGCCTACCACTAGGTCATCATAATCTCTTTGAGGCCTCTAAACAGTTTCATAAACCAAATCCTAAATGGAAAACAGAAGTAGGCTAGAGAATAAAGTGCCTGTTGCCATAAAGAGTGATGAAGGGATAAATAGGCAATCCAAGGCATCCTGAGTGCATGCTCTAAGATAATCTCTATACTTCCCTGGACACAGCATTGTGAACATCCTCAAGATCAGGTGATTACCAAGCTGAATTAGTAAATAAGAGCCCATTTCATCAGGTGTTGAGGAGGACTTTAATTGTCCTCAGGCTCCAAATGGGAAACTTTATACCATGGCCACAGCTGTTAAAACAACAGAGCCTTATGGAAACAGTCTTGGATTACTGGCCCCATGGAGTGAAACATTTTTAATGAAAGGGATGATGTTTATTATTTCTTAGTTCATTGTGTCTTTTTAGATATTCTTACTGTCATTATTGCTATTTACTAACAGAACTGATATTTACTCCCACCTAAATGTGTTTGCATGTGCATTAAATAATTTTTTTCCATTGGCATAGTTCTAATGTGGTAACAGGGAAAACAGTGGAGGTGCATGAATCAATTTCCCTTTATTAAACCTAAGATCCTAAGGAACTTCGTGTGTTTGCCTCTCTCCCACTTACCAATTCTCTTATTGCCTCTACTTGCTGAAATCAGATCCCTTGTCATGTAGTGCTTAAACAGGGTTTTGTGAGAAGATGATCCCCATAGATAATACCAATACTTACTGCCTGCAGTCTTAGTTTAGGCCATTTGTGTTGAGGTAACTTTTCTTTTTCATTAGAAAATCAAAGTGGGAAGAAATCCAGAGGAGTTGATTTAAACTTTTAAGCATGGAACTTGTCTTTTGCAAAGGAAAAGCACCAGTTGCAGAAGCTGCATTGCCAGTTGATAAATTAGCCTGTATTTAATTTCCAGTTCGAGATCTTGAAGTTTCTATCCAGGACTGCGGTACTCTGACTTAGTAGCAAAGCTCCTCTAAGGAACTGCCTGGTACTGTACGCATGGACCTTCACAGAATCAAGGTCTAAGATGGATACCTAAAAGAAGAAAAGGCCATCTAATAAGATAGTAGAAACTTTTCTGTGACACATCTTGAATTTCTAAGAGTATTTTCAGTGCTGAGAACAAATACGTGAAATTTATTTGAGGAGACTCGATTAATGGGGAAAAGGTGACATTCAATGAATATAGTATTTACTATACATCTGTTTCAGAAAAATAAGAAGAAATATTTTCATTCTGAATGGAAAATGCCCAAATACAGACACACAGAATATGTCTCAAGAAATCTCTTCCTGTGAGTAGGAGGTTTGAATATGTATTTACATTCTGTGGGATCTTGAGTACTGCTTATGTAATGGGATGGTGTTACTGCATCAAAACTCCTTCAGGAGCCAAACCTGACATCCATCTGGATATAATTATTATGAAACATAAGGTCTGAGTTTTATCTCCTTTTAGTTAACCACAGCTAAGGCAAGTTTCCTAATGCCCTAGCTAAAATCCTGTATGTTACCATTGGACAGTCAGACACATGAATTGAAGCGGAAAGATAAAATTCAACCCTCTTGAGCACCAGCTCAGCCAATGAAGCCTCAGGGCATAACAATTTCAGACAAAGGCTATCATTTTTTCTGCAAGAGCGCTCTGAGCGCCAGTGATGTTACAAAAACAAATCAGTAGCAGTAGCAGTAAGATTCCTAGATACCTTTATGTATAACTGCTCATGTCTGGAGAGAAGCCTGCTCTCAGTGCAAGCCCTGTCATGCCAGACAGGCTGCTGTGGGATCTTCCCTTGTGTTTCTACACAGTGCATGAAGGCAGAGCCTTTTCTTTAGCCACAGATGAGAGATGACACCATGTCCGTGGCCAGACACAGGCATAAGGGGGCCATCACCAGCACAAACCTCTCGTTTTCACACGGAGAAAACCGGCTCCTTTGGAGCGTTGCTGGGCTAAGTTCGACCAAGGCAGGTCTGGCGCCGCAGCCAGGGAAGAGCTGCGGACTCCTCCGAGAGCAGCGGACGGCCCGCTCAGCACCGCGGACAGCGACCGCGCAGCGTGTCCGCTCGGAGGGGGCTCCCGTGGGGGCTCGTCCTGCAACGTCTGGCTCCAACGCTGGAACCCATCATCATCATCTTGCTGGCCTATGCAGTCGCAGGAGTGTGTGTGCACCTTGCTGAGGTCTACACCAACATAAAAAGGAGATTGGAGCTATTTGAAGACATCTCAAAATGCAACTGTAAGGTAACGTAGCCCTTAATCAAACTGAAATCAAAGATCAGGAATGAGATATCATGTCATGGATCTCTGAACAGGGAAGAGAATTGAGCACAGACAAAATTATTTCACCTGAAAGACTTGCTGCAACACCTTCTGTTACCACACTGCGCATCCCCATCAGACAGGTTAGACAGCTTAATTCAGCCCTACTACTCCAACCATATTACCATGTTTCCTAACCTCCAGGTAATCCAAATGTGCATGAAACACAGTTTTGCTCTATCACAGTCAACAGGAGCAAGCTCATCTCCTTGACATCACTTAAAAGAGAGTTCTAAGCCCCACAAACAATTGGGATCCTTATTTATAAGCATTCTCTGCTCTCTCCAGATCTACAGTTGGGTGTCTGGGAAATTCCTTATAGAAAGTATCACACTAGAACAGATTCAGTGAGGCTAGAACTAGCAGACCTTGGTTTGTGATCAGAGAGCTCCAGTTCAAGCACTTCCTCCATTTGCTTTCCATTTCCATATTGCTCCCACTCTTATTTATTTTATACTGTGAGATTTGCAGGTCGAACCTCTCTCCTGCTATGCATTTGCATAATTAGGTCAGTCAGTAAGCATTGCTTTAATATGAATAACAATAATAAACAGCTTTTCAATCTTTGAGCATATAGTCAATGCTGCAAACTCTATAGCTGCAAGTTCAAGCCCTTTAATGAACTGTAATACTAGTTTATATTAAAACCAAGCCAAATGATCACTTTCTACCTGTTCATTTGGTTTCAAAGCCTAGAGAGCAGATACACCCATTTCTAGATGCATGTGGATAGAGCACCAGTATGAAACACCCCTGCTAACTCCTGTTGGACTGTATTAAAGAAAGATTTAGAGAGTTTATCTTTTTGAGAGCTTCCAAGACATTTGATATCTGGCTATATTTACACAGATGCATGATTCTGTTAAGAAGAACCCTTAAAACAGCCTGTACTCCATAGCTAATTGGTGTGGATATGCAAGTAACATGCAAAAAATTACAGTGACATTGAAGATTTTGCAATGTCTATCTCTGCTGGCCAAACTAGTGAGAATCCCAACAGCAGAGCAAACCAGGGCAGAGATTCCCATAACAACAAAGGAATACATGCATAAGGTGACCTCTCTCTCACAAGCTGCATCAGCACAGAGGGATCCCTGAAGAAATATTCCTGCCTGACTGTATTGCTTCCCAAAGTGGAAGATGGAAACATGGGAGATACTCGCTCTTGCAGATCAGGATCCTGGGATGGCTCTTGTGCAGTAAACTTTGGTGGAAAGCAGAGCTGTTTTTTACCAGTTACTCTGAAATTTATTGTTTAAGATTTAAGGGCAGGGAGTAAACTCAACCTTCAGCTTTTTCACATTTTCATAAAGGACTCATAGATATCTCACCGTAAATTCTTGATGTGAAGAGATCAAAAGGTTACAAGTATCAGAAGAAAGAGAAAACACAATTCAAATATGTAAAATGGCGTTCTTACATATAATTTGCTTCCTATCTATTAGCTTCAGATTAACAGGGTGAGGGCCTTCTGTACTTGCAAGGTGTGATTTGGCAGGTTATGATAGACAGTGCAGTGTGGGGATTACCCAACTGTGTGTGAGTTAGTCTATTAACTCCTGGAAGCCTGGTCTGGGATACCAGTGAAGCGAATTACTTGCTTTTTAATACATCTTGCATCAATGCTAGTGAGCAATAGTTTTAGTCTTGATCAATGTAGGAGTTAATCTGTTGGTGGAATCCTAGAGTAACATTCTAGAACTCGTGAATTCTGCACCACAAAACAGTGTAGGACTTGAGTTCAGCTCTTTCCATAGCTAGGATTGTGTATGAAGTATGGAACAGTTTTCCTTTATATTCAGGGTTATTTCAGGCTCAATAGGATTCAGTGAGCTGTGGTTTAGGTCACATATGAACACTTACAAAAGAAGTAGAAGTAACTTTGCTTCTGGAGGAAACATTTTTATAACCATTTAAAGGTCAGCTGAAATATTGGACACCGTCTGAACCAGAATGCCATTAGATGATTGCTGGTTAATATAATACTATTTGGTCTGTGTTGCCATGCAATAAATATTCAGCTCCATGCACATCCGTGCACAGCCTGTTTTGAGAGAGGGAAAGAGGGAAAAGCACAGGCAGCACCATTTGTTCACAGGTTACCCAGCAAACAAATAAAGAGTCAACAGTATTACTTTCTAAAATGATGTAGAAAGAAGAGATATCCTTAACTGTAAGGAGATAACTGACCAGCCTTATAAAGAGGAGTTTGGAATTCTCGCAGTGGAGAGCTTCTAGCCTGTATTGTAGAGGTACATTGGAGAAAGCTGAAAGGAAAGAACAAGATTTCTAAGCCTTTGAGTACTAATGGCCATTTAGTTAGTACTTAATACTGGAGCATGATCTCGTAGCCCCACAAATTCTTCCTGACTGTATTTGGCAGCATAAGGCCTTTGGGGTCAGGGTACTCAGTTTCCAGTTTTGCCCTTTCGGTCTCAGAAGTAAGAAAGCATTTCGAACCTTGAGCTTTGAAAAGAATTTAAGAAATGCACAAGAGAGCCAACTTTTAAATGAACTGGAAAGATTTTATGAGGACAGAAGATCAACAAGTGCCCAGGACTCCAACTGTGAAAGAAAATGTGAGAAACAAGCACCTCTTCTAGTGTGAAATTGGTCTAATTCTTGGGGCGTTTAGAGTGGCAGTATCAAACAACTGGCCAATATCACGTACACTTTCTGCCATCCACATGGCATCAACTACATTACCACATTCTGTGAAGCAGTCAAATTTGCCACAGGTTTATTTAACCCCTCATTTGAAAGTGGAGATCTGGGGACTGAATGTGCTTTTTCTAATAAGTCTGTCTTAGCATGCACCTTGGTGCCAACCCTGCAGACAAAACTCATAGAGCCAGGAGCCATATCAGGGGGGATGCAGATGTATCTGATCTTAAAGGGGCTTATAAGGAAGATGGGGACAGAATTTTTTTAGTGTAGCAATATGACAAGGGGCAACGGTTTTAAACTAAAAGAGGATAGACTCAGAGTAGATATAAAGAAGAAGTTCTTCTCTACGAGGGTGCTGAGGAGCTGGCAGAGGGTGCCCATCTATGGCTGCCCCATCCCTGGTAGTTTAAAGGCCAGGTTGGACGCAGGGGCTTGGAGCAACCTGCTCTAGTGGAAGGTGTCCCTATCTATGGCAGGGGGCTGGAACTGGATGAGCTTTAAGGTCCCTTCCAACCCAAACTATTCTATGACTCTGTGATTGCTGGGTGATTGGTGCATCAGTAGGCAGGTGATGGGTAAACCCCCTGGCTACAGGTGCAGCCTGAAAGAGGCACTTACTTTGCTAGATCCAAACAATCTGATAATTGATGGTTATCAATATGGTGCTCACAAAAGACTGCCACACTGCTTTCAATATTCGACACCTGATTGTCCTGGGTTTAGCAGCAGCAGTCATTTTTCTCCTTTGTAGTAGCTGGGGCAATGCTGTGTTTTCGACTTTCGGCCTGGGAACAGCAGTGATAACACTGATGGTTTTAGGTATGGCTTAGAATGTTTAGGTCTGACCAAGGACTTTCTGAATCTCATGCTCTGCAAGGGATGAGGGGAAGCCGGGAGGAAGCAGAAAGAGGGCACCTGACCCAAACTGACTGAAGAGGTATTCCATACAACAGTACATTGTGTCCAGGATGTAAAACTGGGGGCAGGAACCCGGAAGAAGGCAGTTCATGGCTCGGTGGTCGGGTGTTGATCAGCTGTATCCTCTTCCTTTGTATTTCCCTTATCATTGTTATTATTGTTGGTAGCAGCAGTGATTTGTGTTGTACCTTAGCTACTGGACTGTTCTTATCTCAACCTGTGGGAGTTGCATTCTTTTGATTCTTCTCCCCCTTACCCCCCCCCCACCCCCGCCTTGAATTGGAGGGGAAGAAAGTGAGGGGTGTGAGTGAGCAGGCTGCATGATTTACACCTTAAACCATGACACAGATACATTTCCTGGACTCCATTTACAACACCTGGTAATGTCTTTTTATAGTTTGGGGAATTTCTAGGTATACTTAATGAAACAAACTAGAACTTTGGCAAACCCAGGCATGAACTCTGCTTCACAGATCTATCACAACTTTTCATCCTGTTCTCCTTTGCATCATGACCTGGAGAAATAGGTGTCACTGGGTCTGGTTGCTGGCTATGACGGCATTCTCAGTCTGTGCTTGTGTTGTTCAGGCTTCAAACAAATCTGCTACTGCAAAATACCTCGAGAGCAAAAAATGCGGTAAGTAGAATGCCTCTCCTTGTTCCTGAGAGGCAACTCTCTCTAACCCAACTGCCTTTACTGTTTTATTGACAGTGAGCAAGAGGCGAGAGTGTGCATGTGTGCTCCTGTCAGTAATTGTGTCTCTCTCTAGTGGGCAAGCCAGGTAAAACTGCTTCTTGGTAAACATGCAAACACACAAACACAGCACTATGTGATTCATTAAGCCACTGATCCGATGCCCTTAACAAAAATTCCTATCAGATCCTGGCACACAAAGCAATATTGATCATCTTTGTAAAGGGAGGAATCTCCACGACGACGTTACTGAAGAAAGGAGGAACATTTTGTCAAGAAGCTGTATTTCAAGTAAAATAACCCTCCAAGGAGCTTTCACTTTCAAATCAGTAACGCACAAGTATAGCTAACTCACAAAACAGCAGCTAGTCATATACACAGATTTCAATGAGGCTTTTAGGAGAAACAATGGGGCTGTTTTTAAGGGTGGTTGCCCTGTTGAAGTGCATTTCTCTGAATAGATACAATGCTGAATGGTTTCAATGGTGCTGTCTCAAACATGGCCAGGAGTGTCTAGAAGTGGGTGGAGGTAGAAAGAGCTGGTGGGACCCTTCTTATGGTTGACTCAGGCTGCCTCCTGCAATCCTTTCTTTGCTCTGGCAGGGGCTGAGGTTTCCTTCCCCTTTCCCTCCGTAACAAGCTGCCTTCTCTGCATGAATATTCCCTGTCTGGAAACAATAGAATGAAATTTGAAAAATGGGGGCTAAAAAAGTCAAACCTAACTTTGTCTGAACAAGAAGTGTGGGTAACAGAAGACTCTCCTAAGGGCAGTGAGTAATATCTTGGCATGTTGGCTATTTGAAACTGGGAAGGAAAAATACATATACAGATGGAATATAATGTAGGAATCAATCCTGCCTTGGCCTCTGTAAGGAAAACAAGTGACCTTAATGATCTATTCTCTCTCTAGAGCACTCACACAGAAAGCCGTGCTCGTTCCAATTCAGCTGTGTGCCCAGCACATAACACAATGGACCTCACTCCTCTGGAAGCTCTAAGTGCCACTGCAACACAAATAAACAAGTTCTGCACAAGATGGTGAGGGCACCAGCAGGCTACAAGAAGCAGTCCTTGGGGCCACACGAAGACTTGGAGTGGGGGGATGTGCAGCAGAAGCATTTCCTTAAGGAAATTTGCTTCCCTTATTGAAGCATACACTTCTAATCAGAATGTATGCATGTTTTTGCCTTTATAAATTCCACATGCACGCTCCTATATGTGTCAAAATAGAAACATGGTGACTGCAAGCTTATGGGTGACACCACTGAACAATGCCATAAAGAAAATACAAGATACGAGACAGAAATACATAAATAGCTTCAGGCCATGATCTGTTCACACTGTTTATGTGTAGCTCTGTTAATACTAATAGGAGTTAAGTGCTCAGAATAAAGTGACAGCTATCGCCCCTCAGCTCTGACAGCAGTTCTTAAGCACTGCTGTGGTCCAGCCAGCTCTAATCTGTGCTACACAGAGCTGCCTCCGTTACAGTGCAAAGCTACCACTGGAGCCCAAAGGAGAGTGCACTGCAACAAATGGCACAGGCTGCTGGGGAGATACCTTCCATCTCATTAACCAGATTTTAGACCAGGGAATTCTGTGGGAAGGTCATGTAATACTGCAGAGAATACTATCTGCTCTATCCAGTCAGCATGGAAAGTATCCATCAAGTTCCTCCCAGCCTCAGAGAGACAGAGCATGGCAGAACATCACTGCACTGCAGGGTATGGGTTAGGGTTTGCTGTCTGCAGCAGTACTCCTCAGCAGTATTGCATGACTTCCCAAATAATTTCCTAGTCTGTATCTGGAAAGACTTTATAGGTGTAGGGACCCTGAAGAAACCAGAAATCATTCATTCAGTGCTGGAAAGGAAGGTGAATGAAAACTGTATAAACCAGTTCTGCTTTACTGTATAAAATAGGGCTCTCAGGATGTATCTCTCTCTTCTTAGCTAGGCAGCTAAATTACTCCCAGTGGCACAGAGATGATGTTCAGGTAACCTCTCCTTCTAGCTACTTCTCTGCTCTTAGTCCACATTTTCCAAACAATTTTCCAATGTGTGTTGGAATGAATTTTTAAATGCAGCTCACCTGAACTCCAACCCAGCCTCTGCTGCTGGCAGGAGAAAGTTTCTGTCCACTTCAAATGCATTGAATCAGGCCAACAGGAAGAAGTTACCGTGGGAGCTACTGGAAGCTTGCATTCCTCCTAAGGTTTAAACACATAAATGTGCGTTCACCTGTGTATAAAAGAAGTACCCTTTTCTCTGTCTGCTTCACCTTAGAACAGATCATGTTTGGATATTTTGCACACTTTCATATCCATATGCTTGTTTTGTTGCAACTAGCAATGCAAATGCACAGCTAATGTACAGGGTGGACGTTGCCCTGTTCATAGAATCATCAAATCATAGAATAGTTAGGGTTGGAAAGGACCTTAAGATCATCTAATTCCAACTCCTCTGCTATGGGCAGGGACACCTCCCACTAAACCATGTCACCCAAGGCTGTGTCCAACCTGGCCTTGACTCCTTGCTATGGCTGTGTCCTAAGCCCAGCTCAGCCCCACATCACAGACCTTGAAACCTTCAGAGCCCAGATTTCCATGCTACCAACACTCCCTAAGGGGACTTCAGGGACCTCAAATGAGAGAGATGTTAAGACAAGGCAGTTGCAATAAAATGAAAACTACAGCCAGACTGGCAAGGTAGATTTGCTTCTAATCCGCAATTTAAAGGGAGTGATTTCTCCTTCTTGCTCCTACTGTGATGCCCACTATTCAGGCTGGATACTTAGGCTTGGCTCTAGAAGCAGCGCTTAGAGCTTACTGTGCCTTTTGAAAGAAAATATTGGAGGGCCTGTTATATCTCTTTATTAATAGGTTTTGACTAATCCTCTATTCATTGATGTCCATTATGAGATTATACGGCTAAAATTAAGTTAGTACATAAAGTATGTCTACAATGAATTTGATAATTGTGTGTTTCTAAAAGAAAAATGGTTTAATAATTATGGCTGAGATCAGCAACTGGCATCAGTCTTTGTTGACTGAGGAATATTGCTAAAGTGGGGCAGATTTTCTCTGCCTGTAGAAGTTAAATCCTTGCACTGAGGTGGTTCTGCTCTCTTGGAAGAAAGCTAACAAGTGTTAGTAGTATTCCAAGAGAAACATTTCTTCACATAAAGGGTTGTTAAATACTAGAACAGGCTGTCCAGAAAGTGATGGAGTCATCATCCTAGGAGGTGCTTAAAAGACTTGTAGATGTGGCACTTAGGGACATGGTTTAGTGGTCGAATTGGCAGTGTTAGGTTAACGGTTGGATTTGATGACCTTAAAGGTCTTTTCCAACCTATGCGATTCTATGATTCTATGCTTATATATATACAATCTCTTTCAGACAAGGGTTACTTGTTCAATAAGCATCTATGGCAGTTATTCCTCGATGTTGCATGTTGGCTTACCAACAAAACCAACCTGAATTATCTGTTCCTGGGAAGTTTCTGGTCTCTGAAAGAATTACATCATTTCTGGATCAAATTGTGAATGCCAAGAGCTTTTTTCTTGAGGAGCAGAGGAGGTTGGTTATCTGCTTTTAATGAGGAAATGGATACATATAATGCTGAATTAGCTAAAGCACTGATTTCTATTAACTTTAGCTTACTTTGTATATAGGGCCTATTATCAGGCTTGACTGATGAGAAGCCTTCTATGCTTGAGACACGAAAAGAAGGAAATTGCATACCTAGTGTATTCTTCCTGCCTGATAACTACACACATATATAAAATCTGGCTCCAAACACTTTCAGGAGAGACAGAAATTCAGCATAAAAATACGCAGCTAAATACAAGGAGGAAGTTAATCTTTCCAAGAAAAGTAAATACATTACAATTCAACTGGCTGCATACTGTGCTGAGCAGGTAAATGGTAAGAGCTTTACAGGATATTGGTTTTTAACTATATTAGCTTTTTTGGGTTTAAAATATCTTCCCTGTTTTCACCACTTTCTAAAGTTGTAGCCCTTTCCTCCCCACCCTTGCTGCTTGTAAAATGAATTGTCTCACTGGAGTCTACCTTCCCAAAATGCAGGGTCACATCTGCAGTACTTAGGGAGATCTCACAGCGACTTAACCACACTTCTGTACGAATAAGGACTGCAGAACCTGGCCTTCCCTCACAGCAGGAGCAGTATGCCTGATTAGAAGGGGCATCCTTGAAGAAGCAGCTCCAAAGAATAAAACAAGCTGACAGTGCGAACTTCCATCCCTGTACCTTCTGTCTTTATTGTAAATGAAACTCTGCCCTCATCAAAGTCAGAAACGTAATTGAGTTTGACTTACAGAACCAGAAATAGATTTGATATGATCTCTTCAAATGCCTGGAACAGCTACAAACCCATCACAAATTATTTCCCCCTCCAAACACGATATATTGAGCTGACTCATGCCACTAATATGAGTGGCATGAGTGCTTTATAAATCCAGTCTTTCCATCTAGTCTAGCCCCTGGCATGCATAACAGGTCTGAATGGGTCTGGATTTCGTCTTCTCTTCCTCCTCCTTTTATGCTTGCATTTAGCAATAGAAACTGATAACTCCTAGAGCAAAGAATGACTCTGCTGCACTGCTTCCAGACTTAAAGTCGGTGGCTCTTATGAAGCATCACTACCTGCATTTTTCTCAGCTAAGTTCTTCCACATAACTTTGTGCTTTAATTTTATACTTTCTGCTGGCACTGGATGGGATGCATAGCATATAAGCTGGTTAAAGAGTCCCTTACAGAGAGAAAACCTTCCTGGCACAGCAGGTAAAGGCATTCCCTCCCAAACCCATACAATCAACTGACTTCACTACAAACTAGTAGTTGTAGGCAGCTCACTGGTAGTGCACGTCTGAGGTCCTACACTGAATGGGATTTCCCTTGCACTGAATTCCTGGGTGAGGGTGATAGCTGCCTCCTCCAAAGAGAAATGCTCTTCTGTGCATGAATTTTACAGTCCCTGAAATAAAAAGCCTCAAAATGAAAACAAACCCCCCCTCCAAAATCAACAACCAAAAAAACCCAACACCAAGTTATGTGATATCTAAATAAGGACGCACCACTCCGTACTTGGAGACCTCTACTTTAGGAATATAGGAAATCTCTTTGGCAGCAAGACAGCTGCTGGGACTTTGCTGTGTTTAAAGCCCTCTGTCAGGGTGCGGGTGCTGGCAGTGCATTGAGACAGCCTCCCAGAGGAAATCTATAAACTTACTGGAGCTTAACTTTTATAGCCGTAAAGTTTCCGGCAGTGATTTATACTTCCAGGATTGCTCTAAATATCCTTTAATCTTGCCCTACAGCTCCAAAATCTGGAGCAATCCAAAGCATTGCGAGTAGCTGGTGCTCCCAGTTTCCTTCCTCAGGACTGCACCGAGCCAATGAGATGTTGTTGCATTGTGTAACAGTAAAAGTGAACACTAAATCCCTTGCTATGTGCCGTCTCTGGAGTGATATTCATGCAAGACATTCACCTAACCATTCTGAATAGCAGATCAATTGGGGGAAAATAAACCCCCCCAAAAAAGCAAATTCTTTCTCTCATATATCCATAAAAAGAACCCAAATACATTGCTGGCTATAAACCAGTCCAGCCATCATAATCGTGCACAGAAACAGAGTAGAGGGGGATAAACACAAATGATGTCTGCCTCTGCAGGAAACTAACCAGGGGGAATACCAGAAAAACAAGTAGGAAAAAATCCATTAGGAAAATATTTTACATTCTGTCAGCTTTTGCCTTTGTCAGACAAGAAGTAGAAAGGCAGGAGAGCATGATATTAAGATGCCACTACCTAATAATTTCTTGATAATTACCCTTCAAGAGCAAATGACAACGAAATGAGTAAGGTAGAGCTTTCACCCACTCTATCCTGATTTAGGCTGTATGCTTTGGTACACACTTCCTTTGAGTAAACAGTACCTATAGTTATACAGGATCTATTCTCCCATTGATGTACCAGGGATTTATGTAGGTGAGTCCCATTAATGTTAATGGAAGTTATGTGTGTAATTCCCCTTTTTCAGCAATGAGAGAATAGACCTTTATGTTTCTAAAGTAATTACAGCCTTAGCTCTGGCTAGGCTGTTCTCCCCACCCTCCCCCCTTTGATAACTTGCTTCCCTCCCCAGCATTGACTCAGGGAGAAAAAAAAAGGGATAAATTCCTCCATTCAGAAAGGAAAATAGGAGAAATAGCTGAAAGGTGAAACAAATGTAACTAGATCCACTCATTGTGTGAAGGAAATGCAAATACAGGAAGCCAATCTACATCTGCTACCTTTGCTGTGCTTTTGGGGACAGAGGTAGATTAATTTTCCTTAAATTGTGCATTCACTGGGTCTTCACTGATTTCTGGGTCTGTAGGTTATTTAGAGAGAACAAGGAGGGGTTTGGCACTTCGTTCTTAATCCGTTTGAGAAAAACTACATGTTTTGATGCTGCCAGACTTGCAGAAAAAGGTAAAGTGAATGGAGATTTTGGAGAAGGAATTCATGGGTGTACAGAAACCGCTGTTATCTGAGTTGGGGACAGTGTACCCCCTGTGAGAGGTTAAACACCCTGGAGTTTTGTAACACCTCCTTTAACGGGGTTTCTTAGCCCTGTGTTCAATGCCAGCAGGTTTTGGAGGGCTTTCTGTGCATAGTGTAAAGCTCCATGTTTTAAACACTCTACGTTCTGTTCTGTGACGGATTCTCTCTGAAAGTCATATGCCAAGTCTTTTATTAAACCTCCCCATTTTTAAACTGCAGATACTAATGTTTTCTGTTTAGAGTAGGCGGATGGACAGTCTATCTTATGGATGCACACGGGGTGTGAAGAAAACATCTCTATTATTTACCTCTTTGACCATTCTCTGGATTTTTGTCAATATAATCACAACAGCAATAGTCTGGATCCTTCTGAAGGTCAGTTTTGCAGTTCTTCTTACTCTAGACTGTTCCCTAGAGCTGACTCAAATCCCCTCACAAGAGACGGGGCACAGAGGCATCCCCATGTACCTAGCTCAGGATGGAGCAGGGCCCTTGGGGAGCTGTGCTTGCTGCTTCTTTGGACACTGCTCATGGTGCGTCCTTCTTTGCTTCACCACAGCAGCCAGCATCACACACACCAGGACCCCTCCTTCCCACCCGCTCGGCTTTGCTGGTTGCTGACATCCACAAGGACATCTTTTGCACCCTGGTTATGTGCTGCCCTCTACAATCCTGTCCTTCCTATGCCTTCAGCTACATTTAGAGCAAGCAGCGCTCTTCCAGAGGTGATTGCAGGTTGAATGTGATTGAGGTTTTCACCAATATCCCTGAAAAGCCACAAATACAAATTCAAAGACAAAAAAAAAATACAGCATTTGGAGGCTGTGGAGCAAGCAGCTCCAAGTTTTGTGGGTGTAACAACAGGGGTGAGGAATCCCACTGCATGCTTTGCCTCCTTTATTTTTTCCCTTTCATTTAAATTCTTCACTTAATCTTCGGGTTGGTTTTTTTTGCAGTTGCTACAGAAATCAAGGGGGGACAGACGGTACCCAGCAGGATCAGGCCCTCATTTAGGAATCCTTCTATTTTACTAATCTCCTGCAAAAAGGAGCTGTATACTCTTGTGGTTCTTTGCCACCTGGCAGGGATAACAGAAAATACCCAACAGTTTCTTATAGGCTCACCCAGAGTTTAATACCCCTCCTGCCATGTCAAGAGAAGAAAGGAAGAGTGGGTGGAAACTTTTTTAAGTATCAAATCAGTCGAAATGCTGATTTATTTTCTTAAAAGCTTGGTAGAGATTAACCCCTGTGACATTTACAACACACATACATTAACTGGATTGAAATACCACTAAAGCTGTAAATGTAAGGGGGAGAGGAGGGAAATGATTGGAATGGGGAGAAAAAAAAAGGTTTGACGTGTTCACTATACACTCACCTCCCCGAAGAGGCTGGAGTGGCTTTCTGAGGCTACTTCTCTCCCTCTTAGCCCTTCTCTCAGTGCGGTAATACTGAGTAGAAAGCACAGATTCACACACACCAGCAACAGTTCATGAGCATGGCTCCATCTGAAAACTCTTTCTCTGAGCAGGCCAGTGGGAAAACAAGAGCTGCTTGGTGCTCTGGAGCTGTTACTTTCAAATCACCTTGAAAATAGTTACTATTTTTGCTTTGCCTAATGATCTGCTGTGGTTCTCAGGGAAAGCGTTTGCCTTGAGGTAAACTGTGCCTTCTTCTCTGATCCTGGGCAGCTCCAGAGAAGCTTGTAGGGTCTGGGGGAGACACAAGTGGATTGCAGCAGGATTTCTTGGGTTAGTTTGCTCAGACTCTTCTGCTGCCTTGTGCAACTTCAGGCCTGCTTTATAATGAGGACTGTATGTGGATGACCCTGGAAGAAGCGCCGCTCACCTTACTCATGTGAATAATCAATTCAGGGGACACAGCACAGTTAACCTGCAGGTGACTCGAGGCCAAGATCTTGGTCTGCAGAACTGATTCTGGGGTTACTTTTGTTTGGTGGTTTAGTGGGAGGTGTCCCTGTTCATAGCAGGGGGGTTGGAACTGAATGATCTTAAGGTCCTTTCCAACCCTAACTATTCTTTGATTCTATGATTCTCTGTTGAAACTCCTCAAATAGCCCAATTTTCCACAGGCAGATGCTTTGTACTTGCTGACCAGCTCCTCCAGCGCATCACATGGAAACACCCTGTCACTTACCCTAGCTCCTTGAGCCACTTTAAATTCTTTCTTCTTGCCTTTGATTTTATTGCTAAGAAGTAAATTAAGCCAGAAATAAATCCACAGAACATCCAAAATTGTCAAAATCCATCTGCATGCTTTAAAATGACACATATGGAAATTTGTGGGAAAAGGAATGTTATCCACCTTTTTCTCCCCATGCATTAAAGTTTTGACATTTTTAGTCATTTATTTTTTCAGCTTCTGAGGGAATTGTTTTTCCAATTTGATCATCTTGCTTTTCCATCCATCTCTTCAGGCGTTTTTGTGGTCCTGCCTTGTTTCTGAGATATACCTTACCTTAACGTTTTTAAGCAGCTGCCCCAGAAAGTGCCGAGCCAGAGAAAGAGTTACTTTTATCATGATCAGAGCAGAGATCAGTCATTTGTACCAAAACCACACCCTGAGGTAACTGAACAAGATTAATTTCTGGTAGCTAGACTTTCTTTATTTGACATGAAAGAAAATACTTAATTTTTGAATGTGAGTCTTGGAAATGTGATAATCTCATTTGCACCCTTTCCATCACCAGAAGTGCTTTAGGAGATGGAGAGGACAATGCACTGCTATTGGCTGTTCTCCCCAAACAGATACTCCACATTTCTTCAGTGCTTCATGTTCAGGGGGTTGGTTTGTTTGTTTAGTGGTAACTGCGCCAGTGTCGTGTCTTTGTCTTTACCTCCCATCTCTAACGATGGGTCCTTGCTCTTTGAGCAGCAAGTCACTGCTGGCTAAGGAATTTATCATTTTTTGCGCTTTGTTTTTTTCTCTTGTGCAAATGCTCATAAAAAAGTACATCTGAGCAGTTGCTCTTTGGTGAAAGAATTGCTACTGTAGTTTTCCTTCTGTGTACGCTGATGTGCTATGGAAGCTTTTATTACTGGGTTCTTACATTCAACACCTTGAAACACTTCCATGAAAAGAGTCTCCTAAGTGTTTTGCCCTTGCCTAGAGCAGCGTCTAGTGAAAAATATTCATTATGAGCAAACACGGGGATGAAAATGTACCAAATGTATTCTATCTACAAACTTGCATTCAGCAAGATTATAATAATACACACACACTTTATATCTTCCCACTTTATCAGGCTGTGGGCGGCAAACTCCTTTGACCTATGAAGTTGATCTGTGAACTATGTCAAAAAATTCAAAACCTCATGGTTGAGGTTTGTGCATTCTATTAGCATAATTTACCACCCAAGCTGTAAATGTACACTTTGTACAATGGCATGCTGAACAGATAGCATTTTACAACTTCCGAAGGGGGAGTGCTGATATCTAACATTTCTTGTGCATATTTGATTAAAAGTTTTCCATAATAGCTGCTTTTTTAACCTTTTTCCGTACTTCTCTTTTTTTGTTTGTCCCCATCTGCTCTGGAAGTGCCTAATAAAAATGTCACTGCTACTTCAGCTCCTGGGTGTTTATTCATGCCACAGACTAGCAGAATACACAGGGAAACAAACTTCAGCCTGGACTTACCCACCTCCTCCGAAGAAGGATGGGAGAAGGGATGCTGGGCCCTTGGGTACTTTTGGGTTTCTCCATCTCTCTGAAACACAGTTTGGGTATTGGAAAGAACAAAATGAAAGAAGGCTCCAAACCTGGAGATGAAATATAACCAGCCCTCAGCTTTATTCTTCTGTGCGTGCGGAAAGGGTGTTTGTAGAGCTTACTTCGCGGTTACTAAAGCTTTGCACGACCGATTCCGAATCAGCAAGATGATGTGTGCCATCCCCCCCTCCACCGTAACCCCTCTGGCTACACCCTCCCTTCTCCCTCTCTTTTTTTTTTAATTCCTGAAATTAAAATGTGTTGGAATGCTCAGTGCTGCTTTTCACTCTCTTTTCAATGGGCCCTTTAGTTTTTCACACCAAGGTGTCCTTTGGGGTGCCAGGTCAGGCTACCAAAACAGCTTCTAGGAGGGGATTAGGACCAATTAACATCTTTGTACACAAAAGCTACTGGCAGCTGAACAGGCGGCCTGGTGGCCTGCTCGGGAGCTGCATTTTAAATAGGGGCCTTCTGTACTTGAGCTCAAGTGGGAAGAGGCGGAGAAAGTTTTTATTTATAATTGAAAATGCTGCTCCTGGATAAAGTCTAATGAAAGGCAGAGTGGTGTTCAAAAGTATCTAACAAATGCCATTTGAATATTGGCCTTTATTGTATGATTTCCATCAAGGATAGCATAACAATATAGTCATTTCTCCTACATATTGAGATGAAGTGATTTTTCTTGTAGAGGAAAAACAGCTTCATCCACACACTACATCGACCCTTCTGAGGTTTATTTCATGTTTTAAATTCAGCTATACATTAAAGACGTTCGTAGGAACGGCTGCTCAAGAGTGATACACATCTATAAATCTCTCTTTGAAAGGAATTCTGCCATTCATCTACCTGTTCCACAAAAGCTTAAGCCTACAGGAAAAAGAAATAAGGGAGAATTTAAGCATATGCATCAGGATGGAGGGGGAGGGAGTCCTACAAGGGAATCGCTGTGTTTCATAAGAGTAGATTTGCATTTATACTCCTTGGGCTTATGCAAAGAGAGAAAAAATAGAGTTCCAAGTCCAAAGTGCTGAATTCAGCCAAGTCAGATCATCAGGGGAGGCAATGGCCTTAGAAGCTTGGCCCTGGGTATTTTGCACCTGACTTAATATCTTTACTTCTGCTCTGCTTTGTTTTCAGTGCATATCACTTCTAAATCATCACTCTCGCAGTCTGATCAGGCATTAAAGCAAAGGGAAAGAAATATATGGTGTGCGAATTACTATTGTACGAAACCTAGCAATTTACAAAGGCTTGTAAGTGGGAGTTGTGTGAATTCGCAGCGATGCTATGTTATAACCATTGTAATGAAACTGATTTTCGTATTTTGAGGATGAGCTCTTTCCAAACACAATATTTGCAACCACTGCATAGGCATTCCTCTTCCCCCTTTCATAATAGTAAAAACAGGGCAGTTTTATATATTTCTATCATTTGGTCTGAAAAGTCACTTCTGGAAGTTTTCTAACCATGCATTTGATAGGGAAAAGATTCATGACACAGAATAAAGCACAAATGAAACAAGTCCACCAGGCAAGCTGGTACTGACATCCTGATTGATATGACTTTAAACAAGGAATTATAAGGTAGAAGGATGGAGCACAGAAGTTTCCAAGAGGCTTGCAACCAACTGGATGAAAGTAAAGAAGAAGGGCACCAGCAGCTCTATTAGTCTGTGCTGGTTTAACCACATCAGTACATGTGAAGGACGTGTCTACTCTAAGAGCACTGGACGTCATTTGCTATGGTGTTTATTCATGTTTTTTTAGTAAACAGCAAAAATATGGATTTTTCTCAGGGTTGAAATGAATAGAAAAAGGCTAATAATGATCATTTTCAACCTCCCGGTTTATACAAATAAGGAGAAATTCCACTCAGCGCGACGTTCTCCAGCAAACATTAATACACTCTCTATGTGTGGCTTTGCCCCTTCCTACCCCCTCTTTAGTTTCAGATACTGTATTGTATTTCTTCCGACATGTTGATTCTACCTAATGTTAGATGGTAATTGGCAGTAGTATAGGTGGGGAGAGAAACATTGTTATATTTTGTTCATTTTTCACACTTCAGCAGTTATCCCTTTCTCTCCCTGGCTGTACGCTTATTAGTGTATGAAATGCAGGTGTGTGGGAAATGGCAAGCACACATTGACAGGTTATTTTGTTGGCCACTGCCTAATTAGTAGCATAGTGGATGCACCCTGCTAAGCTTTAGTGTGGTGCAGTAGAGCTGGTCTGTTCTAATTTCCTCACAGCTTTGATATTCAGCAAGAGATTGACGGTTAGCACAAAGAGCCAAAGCGCGACGGAGGCCTGCAGAAACAATGGCCCTTCTTGCTTGTAGACACCACAGATGTGAGAGAAAGCTGACTAAAAACAATTGACCGACACTGTCTAATTGTCTCCAATGTCAGCATCATTAATGTTTTCCCATGTAAAAAGTAAAAGGCCAAGGTTGTATCCTCCCTTTATTTTGAGTCACATGATTGTGTAACTTACTGAGATTCAGATTAAGTGTTAATTGTATTTGTGCAATAAAGAAACTGAAGCTACCTTGAATTTAATGAATATGTACTTAATTAATTTTGACAGCCTTTATCTTTATTACCTATTGAATAATCACAATCAGAATTAATAACATTTATAGGCAATTAAAATTACAGCCTATTTAATGATAATATATGTTTACATCTTTTGCTGAGATACAAATTATGAATACTTATTAGCAAAGAAGTTGTATCCCTGCCAGGAGGGTTTCTTCTCTGTGTTAACAGCAACAAACAACAATAATCAGTTCAATGTGTAATAGTGCCTTTCACATCAGACAATCATCTCCCAAAGCGCTGCACAAGGGCACATGAGAAAAAGCTTCATGGAATTTAAAGGTAATCACTAAATGGCAAAAAATTGTAGTGTGCCTGGAACAAATACTGCAAAATTACACATGGTTCAACAACATTTGATCACTTTCAAAGCTTTGTTTTCTTGCAGAAGAAAGAGTGAGAATCAAAAGGGCTCATGGAAGGTGCAGCACCAAACTCCTTGCTGACCCAGTGACACCAGACCAGAGGTTCAGTAGCTACAAGCCAGAGTGTCTCCAGCATGGCTAAAATTCTTTTGGTCTCAAGATCTAACGCAGAAACCCTAATTCCTTGCTACTACACATGGAGAACAGACACGGCTCTGGCTCACAGGAGCAGGCAGCTGGAGGTGAAGTACAGTAAATCACACAAATAAACATGCATTAGAATGGTGAAACCTCTCTGCCACCATCCAAGAGCAGTAGGATTGCTCAAGTTAAAAGAGAAAGGATATGGGCTGTTTAAAGAAGGAAGAACCACCAGGCTTGGGGTTTGGCTGGTGTGACTTAAACCATCAAATGCATCAGAGAGAATCAACTGGTGCACATGTCCACAGATGCTGCCTATATCTACATTCATGCACACTGAATTAGTCTGCACAAGTTATTTCACTCTTTAAATGTTTATTTTCTTAACATCCCTCCCATGCAGAGGATGGAAAGTCTTTGTCCCACCACACAGCCACTGTCCTCAGAGAGATGTACAACTTCCACTAAGTAATGGCACTTTGCATTACCCAGTTCAGGAAAGAACTGGGTCTGATACATTTCACCTATGAGAAATAACCAACTATCTCTTTAGACCTAAACAAATGCAATTTGGTAATTCCCCATGAAGCCAGGATTCAAAACATGGATGTTCAGTCTCACATGCTCAGTATCAGCTTTGCTTTCCCTTTCCAACCCTTTGTTCCCCCAACACCCTTGGCTTTGCAGGGCAATGCTGCATTCTCTTGCACTCATGGCCCCAAATCATCAGGCACAGCCACTTGCAACACCTGTATCATCAAAATGGAGGATTTTAGGCACCACGTGCCCAGTACCTCAGTGCAGGAGAGAGGCAGGGGTGCTGAGTGATAGCTGGGGAAAGTTACCTGTCATCTTTATGTATTCAATGGCATCTCACCTACTCCATCACATGGCTCATTGTGGGAGTTTCCTAAATGAAGAGTTCCCCTAAAACTGATTATAAAGGAAAAGTAGTTGTGGCTTACAGCTCCTTCCCTCCTATTTCTAACAAGGAAGCCTTTCTTCCACCTTCTAACCATATAGCAGTATAATCATTATAAATTGTCTGTGATAAAAGCACATGCCAGACCCTCCATGATGTGCATGTTTGTCCCAGTCACAGGAAAGCCAAGGTACCTAATGACTCAGGATGGCCAACAGGAGTGAAAGAGGTATGAAAAAGGAGCTAGTGGGCTTCCAGGTGGATTTGTCTCTGCTAATTATTTCTGTCTAAGGCCACAGCATGCCTGGGAAATACTGAGAGCCATCTTAACTGTAGTGTTAATGTTGTCCATCAAGAGCAACCAGCCCTTAGTGAGCAGAAGGGATACCAGCCAGGCTCAACCTACTGACCTTGGGGACAGTAATTTCTCATTGGACTTCTTTTGTTTATCAACATAGATAGATCCTTTATAACAACTTCTGAACTGGGAACCTTTAGAAACCATCAGCAAGTGACTAACCTGGCTTAGACAAACAGGTCACTGTATTCCTAATAATCACATCCCTGTCCATTTTGTGAAAAGAATGGAAAAATTCTGAAAAACAGAAAGAAGAAAAGGAGTGTAGGAGATAGAGAAGCTGAGGGAAAAGGCAAAAAAAGGAGATCTAGAAATGGGACAGAGCAACAATGTTATTAGGTCACTGTGTTCCTCAACTGATGAGCATCAGCCTCCTGGGTTGAGACCTGAGCTGCCCCAGCTGAGGCTACCAAGCCATTATTGGCTCCTAACTACACCCGTGGTCACCCTGCTGGGAGCTGTAACTTCATTTAAAGAAGCTCCACAAAAGGTAAGACCTTTAGTGTTGTTCACCTCAGTTTGGTTTAAATGTGATTCTGGTTTGTATTCTGTGTGTTTGGCTGATGGGATGCTTTTTGCTTAACCTTGTGTCACTGGTATGTGCACCTTGCACTACATTTTGATATTAACTGTGTGACTGGATTGTTGTATCTTAGGCAAAAGTGCTCATTTGGGATAAAAGACTAAGAGATCTCTAGGAAGTATTTGTAGTTGACTTCTATGAGTATGTATAGAGCTAAGCTGGTGGGTACAGAGAGAGTAAGCACTGGAAAGAATTGTTTAAATGCTGAGGCTCCCTTTGGTCCTGTGTTTGAAGAATCAGATGAACTCTCTCATCTGAGCAGAGGTTCTGAGCAAGCAGTGCCTTTCCAGAAACCCCATATAAGGGAAAAAGATGGTACTTCATGCCACAGATCCTAATGAAGCATAGGTGTGTAAGCTTAAGCATTTAAGTTTTACTGTTACTCTTTAAGCTTACTAGTTGTGGCAGTCATTGTGCTTGTCTAGAGTGAATGGAACAAGTTGTAGGAGTTAAGCTTGACTGCTAAGAAAGTAACTGTGTGATGTGAAGGAGGAGGGGAGTGAGCAAAGGGCTAGAAGTCCAGGAAATGGAGAGCCTTTGATTCAGAGAGACTAATAGAGCTTTGCTTACTTATCCTATCAAAATGAGCATGAAAAGGGAAATTATACTCTTTATAAGCATGTAGAAGAGCCCTGGGGGAGAAAGACTGTAAGGTTGATGTTATGAATAGGTAGTTAGATACTGTCTAATCTCTACTTTAGCATCTGAGTAGCCTTCAAATCAGCGTAAGAGTGAGTAGTGTCTACCCGGTCCTAAAAAGGAGCTTGATAAGTGTGTGAGATGACACATGGGGTTTAACAGCATGTCCTGGATGTTCTGTTGGCTCACAGAGCTCCTCCCTGAGCAGCAAAAGATCATGGCAGAAGTGTATGAAGAGCTTTGGTGCATGAGAAAAAGGAGCTGTCCTGTCCCGACTTCGCAACCAGGATTGTAAAGGTAAAGTGAGGCTCAGAGATATAAAAGCTACAGTTCAGATCTCTGAAGAAATGCGTACTGATGTTCACAAGGCTTAAGTAAAGTAGCACATTTGAGGACTTTTTACTATTTAAAAATGAGTCTTTATGACTGACTTCAAAGTAGGACTCCTGCCAACTTTCCTTTTGTGTAGGGAGATAGCAAATAACCAATTACTGCTGGGCACTGGCAAAAAACAAATAATACATTGCTTTACAATAGCTACTGTGTATGAAATCATTATGCTAACTTACAAAATCAATGTCTATATATTGTTATGCTACTTGTTAAGCTGTGGAGTGCATAAACAGTCGTTTCACAAACCTGAATGCCAGCTGCATTCTCCTTCCTCCAAATGTAAGATACATCTCTTTAATGCCATAGTTCGTAAACTTCATTACACTTAAGACATTGACTTTTCCATCAGGCATAAGAAAGTGAATCACTCATCCCTTATGCAGCTGTGTTCTTTCACATCAGCTTCTCTCACCTTAGAAAAGTGTACTTGGTTGTATCTTATAATTGTAAGCTCGAAGCCAGGTTGCTTTAGTCTAGGGTTGAACATTAACCTTTTCTGCAATACAAAGCAGGTGCAAGGAGGCTATGCTGCTCCATACCTAGTCAGAAAATGCAAAATAGGCAGATGCTGCCTGTAGCAGAAAGCAACATAGGACTCCAGCGGTATGGTGGACTTGTGATGGAATGATGGCCCAACGTGAGACCTTGGGGATTGTGAAGTGTGGAGTAAACAGGACCTGCTGCTCCAGTGAACTGGTTCCAGCACAGCAGTGGAAGACAGCTTATGGAAGAGAGCTACACAGCATTATTAGCCCAGGCAAGACATTCATTTTTGCTGAGGAAGACACTTCAAATACGAAAGCAAACAATGCAGACTTAAAAATATCCTGTTCTCAGATACCACCTATTTTAGAAGAAGTCTTCCTTTAATCCTGCTTTGCATTAAAAATATGAACTATTAGCTTCATTGACTTTTCTTCGCAAAGGTTACAATACTGAGCTTTGCAACTTTCAGGACATTTTCTCTTCCTTGATGTGGCAGACTAAGCAATGTGCTACTGAATGAGTTATTTGAAGTGAAGTTCTGCCCATGTATTCCTCAAAGACATTCAGTGGCTGCACAACACACCCTGTTATAGCCATGCCTGATGACAAAGAGTGAGCACAAAAAGTGATCATATAAAAAAGTCAGGTTTTGTCTGAACCATGTGTCTTCTGGGGACAAAGCTCCCTTTTGGTGCAAGACATTTTGGAGTTTGAAGAAGCCTTTCAGTTGCAGTGTCTTCATTTGTATTGGGAGGCTCTGAACTCCAGATGTTGCTACAAGGACCCCTTGGCCCAGGCAGGAGCCACTCCACCTAGCAAATCCTTTCTTCTAACAGCTGTTTTACAATGTACAGATTACATGGCATTTCCTGCCAAATGTACAGACTTTAAGCTAGGTTTCAAAAGCCAATCCTCTGCAAGTACTCTTCTTACCTGTTTTCAGTGCCTATCTTATCTTCATACTGAGTTTTCACCTGAATGTTTTCTTTTTTACCTTCATAAAAGGCAGCTTGAATAAATGGTGCTGTTTCATCCATTGCTATGGTACCTATCAGAGAGATCAATAAATGAAGCAAATCTGACTAGAAATAAGGAGGCCATGGAAAAAAAATGTAGGTGAGTTTTGTAGTATCATTCACTCAGATAATGGCAGCCTGCAGTAAGGCAGGCAAGAACAACAGTATCAACTTGTATTCCATTATGAACCAAGGTGTTAGCTTTGTTGTATAGTCTTGTTTTCATTTTTTAAGACTTCCTTATGGCTTTTAGTACTTTACATCTTCATTATGGTTTTTTAAAAGCAAAGATCTTTGCTTACATTTAAAATACTTTCTCAGGGCTGTGATGAAGCACAGTCACTTGCTAATGGATTTCTGAATGCCATTTTCATTACAATATTTTTATAAGACCCCTCTCTTCCTCTATTATTACATTTGCTTTTATAAAATGGTTGAGACTGCTCATCATGTACTTTAGGTCCTTTAAATATTGTTCCTGTTTACCATTATGGGAGACTGTTGGTGTTTATATAAGAAGAAAGCCATAATCCAGTTTGTATTTGGCAGCTAAGTGCATTTATGCAGCACCTACATTTATTCCCAAGATGGATAATGGGTCATCCTCCTTCAGTGCATACCAGTCCTGCAGTTAACGTTGAACTATATACAGGTAATATTGGCTTGAAGCATTAGTCAATGCAGTATTTGTACTTGTAAGTGACCAATTCTATAATGCCATAAAGGTAAACTCAGGTGCATAGGGTAAGTGGTGTTATTTAGGGGAGTTGAAGTATCAACAGCTTGACCATCTCTAGTACAACTAGTCTGGCTATGAGTTAAAGGAGGCTGAAGTGCTGCAGTGTTCCTGCTCATTTAGAGACGTATTAAGAGGAGGCTCCTGTTTGGAGAGCTGCTAAAAAGCAGCTCTGGGTTGCTCCCTGTCCCTGCTGGTCTGGAGGCTATGGTACGCGAATTGCCCTTTATTTAATGGATCAGACCATTGGCCTGACTCCAGTTCAGCAAGACTACTAGCTCAAAAGTCTTTCTGCTTTAATACAGCCATGCAGCTCATGGGATGGGGCCTGAGACCCCAAACTTCCCTGATCTGTGCAATGGACAGGAGCTGGGAGCAGCACCACTGCTGGTGACGCGGTAAGGAGATGTTTGACTATTTCCTGGTGGTTCTGCCAATGTGCCCACTACCCCACTCCTCACTTGAACATAGTGCTAGATTCTCTCCTGATCTGAACCAAAACAAAGTGGGGAAGGCAGTTGTTCTAGTTACAAAGCTAATATTTCCACAGCAGGGTCTCTGTCACAATTCTTTATTGCAGTCATCATTCTTGATGTAATTTCAAGGAAGGTAGAGCTGGTTTTGTTCCCTGGATATAGCTTCTCAAGGTTTGTGTCAAAAATTATGTGCTTGTACCTGAAGTAAGAACAATTTAAAATGAATGTGGTTCCTGTATGCTCAAAATACCAAGCAACCCAATGAAGAATGACTGTTGTAGATATAGGTAGTGTTAAGATACAGACTTACTACAGAGCTTTTGCAGTGTATTTTTTCTATTGTGTTTCAGTTATTCCTGCCCTAGTATGTCAACAAGTTGACTTAGAGGCTCAAGATTTGCTCCAGTGGGTAGAAGTCAAGAAAAGAAAAGCAATTCTTGAGCTTGAGGAGCATTGTGTTCTGCCTTAATGCATCTTGTAACTGATCTGGTGGAAATGTTTCAGACCTATTAATCCTGAAAATCTTCTTTCGGTTCATCTATATGATTTGTGCTTATACCTCTCCTCTCCTGGAGCAATGATAATGCCTTGTAGAATTTCTCCACAGTTAAAAGCAGATGCTACCCTTATGAGGATGATGAGTCCCACATGTTAAATGTGCCAATGCAAAGACAAAAGGCTCATTGCTGTAAGCCCAAGCGCTGCTGATATAGAAATAAGATGGAAAAACAGCAACAGAGGCTGAGAAGGGACCTGGAAAATACCTGATCAGTGCAATGTTTTCAGTCTTCTGAGCAGGTGAGAGAAATGAAGAGGGCAGAAAGGCAGGGGGAGACAAAGAACACGTTAGGAGTCTGGTTCTTCCCAGGCTAAAGATTGCCCACCCAGTTAAAATCTCACTCCTACTGTCATCTGATCAGGTCTTGTGTTTGATATTCTTCCCTTTCCTTGTTTGTACATTTCTGTCCAACTTGTACTACTTGACCATTTGTCGACGCCTTGAATTTGATGTGGTCCCACTGAGGTAGCTGGCTTCATCCTACACATCAGAGAATCAGAAAGTGCTGGATATTTCCTCTTGTATTCTTGATGGGAGGATGATTTTCTGACGGCTGGCAAAAACCAGCTAGTTCTTGACTGAAACTCAAGATTTGGACACATTTCAAAAGCATTACTGAGGTACAAACTGTCCAGACACAAAGAGCATTAGAAGGAGCAGAGCTGGGAAACTTACATTTACTGAAAGTAAACTTAGTAGTCTTGGATATGTGTGAATGTGTTCTAGTGAGACCTCATGAGAGAGGCAATTGAAATTCAAACTGTTCATCTTTAGGTTGCCAGCTCAGACTGGGTCAAGATTTATTTGCTCATGTGGCTGGCAGGGTTCAAGGCTGGGTTGGGCATAGCCTTGGATTGCATGATTTAGTGAGAAGTGTCCCTGCCCATGGCAGGGGGGCTAGAACTAGATGATCTTAAGGTCCTTTCCAACCCTAACTATTCTGTGATTCTATATAGCTTCTAGAAAGAGACAGAAAGATATTAGCATCTGTCAGCACTGGTAAATTGTATAAATGAGTTGTGGGTGGAACAATTTATAGTGTTTTTGGACTACAGTTCTTTGTCAGCAAAAAGGGTAACAATAGAGACTAAATCACCACTGGTGCATGCCAAGGTTTTTATCAGACCCGGATGGGCTTGAGGCTCATGACTAACTCTAAGGCTTATGCCAGAGCCAAAACTGGAGGAGATCTCATAGACCTGTGGTGCCTCGTCTCTCCAGACAGGCAGCGATTCTCACCTCTGCAGGCTGCCTTCATTTCTAGACTCTTTCTGCCAATGGATTTGGTTGGAGGATCTGCCCTTACTTCCATAAAATATAGCTAGCTCCTTTATAAAAGTTGATTGTTATTTATGACAGGGTAGAACAGGCTGTTCAGCTGAGCTAGGCAAGCTGGACTGAGTCCCATGCAGTACACAATTGCCTGTGTTTTTTACTAACCACACCAGAATGCTGCCTTTACCAGTTTAATAAGCACATGCTAGTTAAACAGATGTAATTCTCAAGGCACTGTAGGAAGTAAAAATGCAAAAGAGTGTTTTTTGCCAAGCATTTGTTCCAAAGAAATCTGTTCAATAAAGACTGGCTGTTCTTTGCCCTTCTGCTGCCTCTAGAGTGGCTCAGATCCTCAGAGTGTGTATGTGTTTGGTGGAGGGGGAGAGTGGTTTCGTCAAAAGCTGATGGCCACTTCATTCAGTGTAGGGACCCAGAGACAGGATGGAAGTGTTGGTGTGACATTTCTGCTACAAAGCCATGCTATACTGATGTCAACAGTGAGTCTGTAAACATCTTGGAGCTGGTGGTATCGCACAAACCACAGGGCCTAAAGGGATGCTTGCGGGGGGACTCGTCATTAGGGACTGTAGTGATAGGACAAGGGGTAATGGGTTCAAACTTCAACAGGGGAAGTTCAGATTGGATATGAGGAAGAAATTCTTTACTGTAAGGGTGGTGAGGCACTGGAATGGGTTGCCC
>JASSUY010013434.1:19222-46077 GCA_032466535.1 Forpus xanthops | reverse complement strand
TAAGGGTGGTGAGGCACTGGAATGGGTTGCCCAGGGAAGTTGTGAATGCTCCATTGCTGGCGGTATTCAAGGCCAGGCTGGACAGAGCCTTGGGTGGCATGGTATAGTGGGAGGTGTCCCTGCCCATGGCAGGGGGGTTGGAACTAGATGATCTTAAGGTATGATTCTATGATTTAAATTAACAACTTGCAGTAGTATGGAACTTTGATACTGTCACTAGTATTCCAGCACATATATTTTAAAAGCTAAGCAAGCACATTGTCACAAGTAGGCTAGTGTCTCCTGATGTCCAGACTTACCTGTTTGTCTCTAATTTTAGCCTGCCCAGCTGGACACTCAGTGATCTGTGAGCAGCCTGGGAGTCATGGGAAACCGTAGAGCTGAGTGTGCTTACACCTGAGGTAGCTACTGCATCTTCCATGACAATGCAAGGCTGTTGGATAGTTTGATTCTGAGGCTGCTCATCTTGATCGTCAACTTCTACATCATCTTGATCTGCTGTATCACTTTCAGATGCAAGGCTAAAATGTGGCCTCAGTTCTATTAGTAACGTGAAAATATAAGTGAAAGAAAAAAAAATAAAAAGGATGTTAAACATTACTTGAATATTAATACAAAAATGGAATTAAGTGACTATTTAATAAATCATCCTACAGCTTTGGTTAAACCAGACCTGAAATTTCCGTAGGAAGAGGACAGATGAGACTTTCCAGGGTTGTAAGACAACTCAGACCATAACAGCATCTTGGTTTACACTGGTTATTATTCAGCCTATCAAATGTTTGAAACCTATAAACCCCCCCAAAATATCTGCATGTATGAGATTCCAGATTTGGCTAGCATTTCACATCAAATTGTGCTGAAATACTACATGCAGCAGAGGTGCTTTCTTTTGCTTAATTCCATTCTCAGTGGTTTGTGATTTGTCATGCGTCTGACCTGAAATGTTTTATTAAATAACCATTATTTCTTTTATAGTCAGCTATTCCTGTTGCTGCTGTTCTGGCACATGAAACCTTTTCCCATTATAAGAATTCTGTGTTTACCAAAAATGGTATCCAAAAAATATAGAGAGGAAATAACAAACAGACCCCTCTACCAAAAACTATATGTAGCATACTTCCCGTCTACATACAAGAGAGAACACTGCATATGTTGAAATGATGTACATCCACAAAACTGTGGACACAAAGCTGTATGTGTGCTCTGGCTTCTGTTATTCCCTGTTTAGCCTATTTATCAGAGCTTACCAGGTATGCAAGATATGTACACAAGAACTTACACTCCTACATAACCTATTACTGCAACAACATCTGTTTGCTAATTCTAACCATTTAATGTAAATCTTTCTTCCTTCCTTCCTTCAATTGTGGCTTCTTACTGCTGAGCACTCCCTTAAGTCTCCTCACCAAAATACTTTTTTCCATGAATCACATTTGTTTTTTGTCCTTTCTGCTGCAGAACTAAGAAGTACGTTTCTTTTCTTTAGAAAGGGACATCTGTTACTTGATCCATTTCATCTCTTCATTTCAATGCTACATAACTATTTCAAGACTGAACATACTGACATCAAGAGAGTTATGCTTCTAAATTAAAGAAAGCAGATGTATTATATAGCAGTTACCCAAATATTGCTAGGTAAACATGTCTGAATTTGCTTTGAAATTCTGCATCATGATAATCAGAACAGAAGCTTATTTTGCCATCGTTTACTACTAGGCAGGCAGTATAACTGTACATCTGCTTCATGTCATTCCTAAAACATCCCATAATTTTTAGAGGTCTTAAAGCCAGAGATAAATTTTCATATCATTCATGAAGGGTGGGAGGGAAGAGTAAGGAAAGGCAAGGAGAAGCAATCATAAGTAGGGTAAAGCAATTAGCAAAGAGGCAGATGATCAGTGCCTGAAAGCTACTAGGGCACAGAAGCTTTTGTTTAAGCTTGACCATGTACATTTAATGCTGATACTGAGATGTAAGTGAAAGAAGAGTTTATTAATGCGGAATTCTACAACATTCTTATCATACAGCAATAGAGTACATGCCTGTTAAAGGTGCTTGACAGTCTAACCAAAAGACAGGTTTTCCTTATGACTTGAAACTAACACAGAAACCCTATTTATGCCTTGCTGGTTGTACTGCTTGATATGGAAAATACCAATGAGAATAGAAAGCTGCAACTTCTGTTTTAATTTTCAGATCCCACTGTTGATAATTGATGACAACCCACTGCAGAAAACAGGAACATAAGTATTCTGACTTCAGATTAAAGCATTAAATCATATGTTTGAAAATTTCACCATTACTTCCAGAGTAGGGAACAGCAGAATCTCAAACTTGGAAGTTAAGTAGCTGCAGAGAAAAGTAACTCTGGTAGTAACAGAATGGGCTACAGTTTCTTCTACACAGACTCCTTCCCTCATCTAAGCCTTCTACAACATTCTTCTACTTCCACAACATTCAAAATACAATATTTGAACTGCAGGCACTGCAGGTTTGGTTGTTTGGTTTTTGTTCTCTTCAGACAGCTTGTGACCAGGAGCCAAGGAGACCTTCCAGTACTCCATAGAACACATCATTAATCTGCCCTTTGTAAAAAACACCTTCCACAGTCAGAATGTGCTGGCAAGTGGTCTGCCCTTTAGATTACAAGGGGCAGCACCAAGCACCTCAAAAATCAGGCTCCAGAGCACCTGAGCCTACTACTGCTCACTGTGTTGCAGAATCGTTTAGACTGCACATCTCGGAGAGATGCTTTCCAAAATAATGTGGACAAGACACTGATTAGTTTTTAAGTTGCAAATCAGACAGTGAGCAGGAAAAAAAGCTGCTGCTTGTTTCAAAATCTTAAGTGAAATATCATAATTGCAACTCTAAATTATGTTAAAGAGACAACTAATTTTTGTTTGCTAAGTATTAAGAAATTACTCACCTGGGACTAGAATAGTTATAGCAGTCTGCACAGCTTTTCTGATTATGCTGTCCAATGCAAACATCCAGTGTGGCTTGATATTATGATTTCGGAGAACTTTATTGACCTAGCAACAGAAAATTCAGTTCAGATATTGCATCCCGCCTAACTTAAAACTGTAATATATGTCAGCATAAGGTGTTTGAACTTACAGACATGGTATCAAAGCAGGTGATTAAAACTATTTCATGTTCTCATTAAATGAAGAAAATGGCAATGTCACCAACTTACATGATTTTATTACAAGTTGTGCAATATTTTATATTTTTTATCAAGAACTAGTTCCTGTGTTTGGTGATTTTATGACTGCAATACTGAAGTTAAAAAACTTCGTGGGTGTGGAGGGACCATATTATGAAAGGCTTCTAACTTAAGCTATTTAATCTTGTTAATGTTTTGGCATTGCTTTCGCTGCTTTCTCTGAGCAATACTTATCTATTTTAAAGTACAATTGTAGGAAATATCAAAGAACTAATGTAATGCCACTCCTTGGTTCAGAAAATAGTTAATTAACATTAGTTTAAGTAGTCAGAGGACTTTATTTGTATGCTGTGCCATTTTCTCTTTCCTCCTACCTTTTACTTCATACAATCAGACAGGAGCAACCCAGTGTTGAAAACTAACTGTCCACAGGTCTGCTTTCAAACTGCTTTGCAGTATATTTCTAGGTGTCTCTATGGATGCTCCATGACACTTGCAAGAATTATCTCTACCTTGAGGGAATTGTTTTCCAGCTCCCAAATGGCAGGGAAGAAGCAGGTGGAACCACAATGCCTAGCCACTATAAGCAGCAGTAGCACAAACCAGACTTGGTGCTGTTTTTCAGGCATGAAGGCAGTCCTAAGCAATAGGCTTTGTTTAAGCAGAACTCAAGAGGTTGTAAGATGAAACGAGTTAAACTGTATTTAGAAAATTAAGAAGTTTCTCCAAGCCATATTAAAAAAAGAAAAAAAAAAGCAACCTCTTTAGTGTACTAAAATAACATGGCAAGAAGATACTTCATTCACTCTTAGGTCTTCCTACAAATGGGGTTAGTTTGATTCTCTCACACTGTGTTAACCCCTCTGTAAAAATGACTGAAGTTACACAAATAATGGCTTCAGAAGACGTGTAAAATTTAATAAAGTTATTAATCATACTATTTTCACTGTCCCAAATAAACAGTATTTAGTAAAGCAGTAATTCATGTTGGTACCTGTAGTGGTTTGGCTGGGATGGAGTTAATTTTCTTCACAGCTGCCCCTACAGTGCTTTATTTCAGATGGGTGACTAAAACAGCCTTGGTAATGCACTCACATTTTAGCTGCTGCTAAGCAGAGATTCCACACTGTCAGGGCCTTCTCTGTTTTGTACGCTGTCCCTCTAGTGAGTAGACTGGGAGTGGACATGGCCAGCGGAGCTGACTCAAACTGACCTAAGAGATATTCCCTTCCATATGACACCATGCTCAGCAACAAATCCAGGCAGGTGATTTTTCTAAAGGAGCAGTTGCTCAGGGTCTGGCAAGGCGTTAGTCTATTAGTGGCCAGTGATTGCTTTTGCATCAATTGTGAAGTTTGTGGTTTGGGTTTTTTTCCCCCTTCACTTACTAAATAATCTTTATCTTCATCCACAAGTTTTCTCACTTTCTGCACTTCTGCTTCTCTCCCTCATCCCATTGGCAAGGAGTGAATCAGCAACTGGGTAGGGAGGGTCAGCCCACAGCAGCACCTGTCTTCTCAAGACTATTGCCAGTGACCACGAGATGGCACTTGGACACTGTGGTTGGACTTGGAGAGCAGTCAGCAGTGCCAGGGCAGCCTTCCCTGTGCCTCAGGGACTCAAGGGCTTGCCTTCTGAGGCAGCACAACTCCTGATTGCATGCGCTCTGCACCTTCCCATACTGACAAGACATTGCTGTGTTTAGTTAAGTACAGCCTATTTAAGAACTCAGGAAGCACAATGAAACTTTGTCAAGAACACAACGCAATTTTGCTACTGAAATTTACAGCACAAACCTGTTTTTCTTTTTTCATGGTAGTTTTGATGAGGATATTGTGATTATTAAACCTTGTTACCTGAGTTTACCTTATTTAGTCCTGAAAATAAGGGAACTACTTTCCCTCACTTTTAGCAACATCCCAGTCTCTGAAGTATCTGAGGTCCTGATACTGATTTGCATTTCAGTGTTTTACTATAAAAATGTAATGTATGTCCAAAAGAATTCAGACTTGGCACATATAAAGCAAAGTTTTTCTTTGAACTTTCTGTAGGTTATCTTGGTTAAATAATAGAGAGACAGTAATGACAGAACTCTACCAGTTAAAACTCAACAACCTGTAATGATGAAGTTAATAGAGGAGAGTAAAATTTTTATTGAAAAGAACACAACTCAGGCAATTGCCACATAACAACATCTCTATCAGAAACCCAACCCAGATATTTGTACTTCTCCCTACCTCATTTTGTTCTTGATTTTGTATGGTTGGGATATTTTCTTCCAAGTCAAAACAGTATTAATATGAGGCCAAGAAGAATGAGGAGCTGAAGTGCTCTCAAAGGTGAAGACTCAAAGAGAAAATTTTGGTTTGTGGAAGCCTCTCTTTTACAGATTCACTTCACACATTAGGTTCTTGTTTGTTTGGGGTTTTCTGTAAACAGCATCTTACTCTTTCCAGTGTAGTCTATGCAACAAACAGTTTACATGCTATGCAGTCCTTCCTGAAATCTCTTTTCCTTGTCAGAGTGCCCCAGGTTTAAATGCTAACAGCATCATCCACCACAAATGCCTACTTAAATTGTCATTTCATTTTTACTACATGACTTCAGTTTGAACAAGTCATGCCTAGCATAGCTGCACCCTCCCATGCTGGTTATTATTCTTAATCATTAAGCCTTATGAAATAACATTTAAATACATAGCTTAAGAAGAAAAAAACGCTTTCGTTAAACTACCTATTTAAATGGTATCTATGTGTGTATTTGGTTGCTCACTGTAGGAAATCATAAATTTTGCATTAATTATTGACAGGAAAGTAACCTTTTTTTCTTCCTTATCTTGCTTATTATAAATTGAAATGAAAATGTTTAGCTTGGCAGAAATCTCCTGCTAACCAAAAATACTAGAATAAAGCCTCAATGCAACATTGTGAACAGGCAGCTATTGGGGCCAGAAAGTGGTTTAATACATTAGTTTGTAAGAGAACTCAAATTCAAGAGTTCTGCATTTATGAAGGATAAGCCTAACATTCAGTGTTGGTCTTATTTACCAGAAACCCTCCAAAATGAGATATTTTTTTTCTTAAAGGCTTTCCTGCTTTAATATTATGACATAATGTTCACACAACCACGCTGAACCTTCTAGATCTTTGGTAAGCAAAATCTCAATAGTTGCATTCAGGGTCTGTGTCCTGCCAAAAGATCGCGTGACAACCAACTCATGGCTGTGTGCTGGGTTTTTGGTATTAGAGGTTCAAAGCCCTCAAACATTATTGTTTCAGTAACTCTGGGTTATGAAGTTCTGTTTGCTTTTAGCTTTACCCCCCCATGCCCATCAGCAGTTTTGGTGCACAAACTTTGTAAAAATGACAACTTACAGCATCTTGAAAACCAAAGAGCACCAGCTGCACTTGACTGATCCCATGACTGTCGAAGTCTAACTCCAGTTTCAGTTTTGAAAGAGTGGTTGCAATGATTTTACGGTCAGTGGATCGTACAAACTCTCTGAGGCTGGAAACTAGAGTTGTGATGTGTTCCCATTTTAGTTTGGGTTCTTCGGCTCCCTGGTAGAAAAGAGAGGAAAATAAACAGTCTTGGCCATCTTGTGAAATGTACATGCAAGCCTCATCAGGATTCAGGCTTTGATAGCACTTTTTCCTTCACAGAAATTTTTTATAAGAACAGTTTCAACAGTCACTGGGTGTGGAGGCTAGAGGAGGAGAATAACCCTCCCAAAACAGATCACTGTTTCTTGTTAGGGAACCATACAGGTTGCCCTGTCCCCGGCATGCCTTGACAGACTTGGATCTTCTAAGTCCAGGGCTACAACATGTCAAGTGTCCACCTATCTCCCTTAATAGCTTTTTAATTATTCACATGAAAATGAGATCAGCTACTACAGTACAGGGTGAGGGATCCACTTCAGTATAGCCAGTCATCAGGTGAATTCTCCAAATCAATGTGTATCAGGATCAGAGGCTAGGATCTTTTACCTCAGAGATGAGTGCTTTAGCCAGTAGAATGCTTGATTGCTCTAGGGCTTTTTGTTATTTTAGTTTCTCTCTCAAGTAATCAAATATTTTTTTCATCTAAACAGCATTAATTAACTATAGTTAAAAACTCATGTTATTAGCATAGTTCTTGGTGAATGGCCAGCTGTAACATTCTGCTATAAACCTGGCAAATGCAGGAGAACCAAACACCATATGTCATTCTCTTGTGGAAATCAATACTAGAGATCTTTAGCCTATATAAATAATTACTTCCTTCAGAATAAGCATCTAATACTTTTTGTTGAAAAACTAACATGGTTTTCTAACTTTGACTTAATATTTGAAATTGAAATTTGTATTCTGTTGGTGTAACTTTAGAGAGTAAACACTGTCTTTTGCTTATACTGCTTATTCTGATGAACGCCTTTAAGCTTTTTGCTATTTTGGTAGCTCAAGTAAAAACATAAAAACCAAGCAAGTCAGGTTTACATCTATTAGTAACTTCTTGCATTTAAGCAGGACATAAGAAGCCAACCCAGCGTCCCCTTAACTGCAATTACTACCATTTTCTTGTGGTTTGAGCAGGTTTTCTACTCTCTGAACAAGGCAGCTCCTTCAAGACAGAAAGAGGTGTTTGGGTGTCAAGAGTTCTGCATCCTTTTGAAGGGCAGACAGTCCCATGCATGTGCGCTTTGAACTCTTCAGCTCTACAACTCTCTGCCCCTCTGCTACCTTCTTGGGCTGTTGCAGCCCCAGCTGTGGAAGGCATGGAACACCAAGCACCTTCTCCAGATTTTGTGATTGAGTTTCAGCCTCTTGCAATCCCTGATTATTCCTTTCACACTGTGCCTTTTATAGCAACACTTTAGCAAAGCACAGATCATGGGCATCTCTCTTAGTGTCTTCTATTTTAACACTTTCTATAGTTACCAGGACAACCATGGGTTCCTTCCTGCCCCCACCAAAAGTTAGAAGCTCTTTTTATTCATATGGCAGCAGTTTCCAATTACATCAACTGTAGTATATGTGTAATAATCATATTGGTTTGCATCAGTTTCTAAACAGTACTATCTTTAGAAGATTTGAAACGGGACTATCTTTAGAAGATGAGTTGCCACATTTTATACAAAAATGTTTTAGACCAGCGATACTTAGCCTTGAGAATGAAGTAAGTCAATTAACTGCTAACACACGCACTTACAAACAAGAACAAAAAATCATGTCATCTAATTACAGTGTTGCAACATTCAGCAGTGTATTCATGACCTGTAATTTACTCAGTGTCATCCTCAACTGATACATCACTGTGAATTGTCCCGCAAAGAAGTGCCAAAAGGTCATTCTGAAATTATTTTGTTGTTTGCTGTAGTTCCCACTATTACTCCATCTTCCCTCTCCTCCATATATGCTCCCAAGCGCAATTTATTTTCTCCCTAACCTCCTTCCCCTTTTGCAGCTGTTGGCTAGAAGGCAATGGAGAACAGTCAGCCCCATTTTTTCTACAAAATAACCTAACATAAGGCCAAAGCAGGCCAAAAGAACTAAATTTCCATCAAATCAGTCAGCCAGAAGTCAGAACTCTAGAAGGTGCAAGGTAATCACTTCTTGTGGATGATCTAGTACTTTACGTGGGTTGACCTGACAGCCTTGATCCCACTGAAAAATCACTGTCAAAATATACTATCATGAAAATATGTTTTTCTCTTCTCTGGCCAGCACTACTGCCCAGGTATATGTATGCTATTTACAAACAACACAAGAGTCATATGTAATGCAGCATAAACAATTTTAAAGCCTACTTTTAATAGCCCAAACCCCCCAATAAACTGTGAAAGCTTACATGGCATAAGTTCAAAAGTTCCAGGTAACTGCAGATAAATCTTATAATTCTGTAAAATTTTTGCTGCCTTCTGAAATTACTTTACCTGAGCCAAAGCTTCCATCAGGTTCCTCACCACCTCCTCTTGGTCCTCAGTTAATATCCTGTGAAGGGTGGCTCTCCTTTCACTATCCTTCTTTAGCATGAAAAACCCAGAATCTTTCTCTTCAGGTGAAGGAGGTGCACTATGATCCTCAAAATTTTCATCTGGGATGCTGAAAGAAAGACTCTCAGTGAAAAGAAACTTTATTAAAGCCACCCCAAAAACATACATTTCTAATCTACCATATAACATGAACACCAGAAAGCTCCTTACCTCAGAAAAAGGGACCGGATTCCTTTCCCATCTTTTTCTCCACAGGATTTGGCTCTTGTTTTGAAAGAGAATGGATCAATTTTTAACTCTGTATCAGGTGAGACAGAACCATATTCACTGCTGCTACTGGTATCTTCCACCAGAACAGGGACAGGTAAGGATATACTCCGAAGATACTCTGTTCATAAAGGAATATTTAGAAATCATAATAGTGCCATTGCAGTTGTGAAGTGAAAAGGTTATTTTCTCAGAGGAAACAGGAAGACCTCAGCCTTCCTCCCCCCCCCCCCAAGCATAAAATATTAAAAGAAAATTGACAAAATCTCCTAAAGCTTATTCTTCTGGAATAGAGTTTATCTTTCAGTTATGTTTTTATTCAAAAGCTTCCTGAGATACGGAAATGCTGAGCTCTTTGCAAGTTCCCTTATGAAATTTTGCCACTGGCATGAATATGCATCTTTTATTATCAGTGAAGTCAGAACTTTTGTTTTTAAATCCAGAGCACACATTACTGCTGCAGGAAACTATTCATACCTATTTCATATGTGTGTATTTCAAAATGCTCTTTTGATAGTAACTCAGCATGAAAGGAACTATGTGTTTGTTCAGTTCCTCCCAGCCACCCCTAGTTCATTTCCTGAAAGAGATGAATATCCTTGCACTCAGGCCTGACATGCGGTCTCAAATGCCACTTTTTTCAGTTCTAGAATTTAGCTTAATAAAAATCCCTGTTATTTTTCTCCATAAACATTGGCTCTATCGCTACTATAAAATAACCATTTCATTTCCTGTTTAGATTTCCACTAAATGGCCCTGTAACAACAATGCAGTTCTTCAAGACTGCCTAGACAATTAAACCATAGTCTGGTAGGATTACAAATAGTAGTTTAAATTTGCACAATAAATTGGAGGTTCCTAACAGAGAAAGGTCACTTATTTTCATGATTATGCCCACCTGTCTTTCCAGAATTTTAGTGTGACAAATTATACCACAACAAGCTATAACCACATATCTACACAATTATGTTGTGATAGAGCAGTATGTTAAAACTCACCATTTGTGTTAGCTGAAAGAACTGTGGGAGAAAAGGAAAGAAAAAGCAAGTTAAATGTGCTGAAATGAACTGAGAAAATAAGCGCAGTCTAAAGGATAACTTCCCATTTTTACAGGCTACCTGGACTCTCCTATCTGCATGTTCTAAATGTGTAATTTATTGCAATTTAAAGTTAATTTTAATCAGGGGTGTGGGGTGTGAAAACCACATTTAACAGTGATCACCCAATGCAATCTCCTTTACATGGTATTTTTATTTCTTTTAGGTATCATGCTAAAAATATGCAGAAAATATCTTCATATTATATATACATACATGTAGAATATGTCACTTAAACTCTCAAAACTCCTTTTTTACTTTCTGTAATTCCATAATAAAGCTAGAGGAAAAGAGGACACGAAACAAGAGTAATGCAGTGCATTCACTTTCGCTGTGGGACAAAGATTATTTTGCTCATGTAGAAAACTTCCCTAAGGCTCAATAACAAGTTCTAACATAATACAAAATGTACTCTATGCAAACATTCTTTGAATTATAACATACGCTAAACCATAAAAACAAAACCCAACAACCACAAAAGCTGCATGGAATAATAAACAGACTTAGAAACCTTATTAGAAATATTTATACAAAACACGTCTGTGACAACATGATAACAGAATTCTGCTACAACAGTGTTTCTGAAGGAAGCTGTTGAAACAGAAGGGTACAACTGAACTTTCACCTGGGATGGAGATGTGCTCTGTTCCTCTTAAAGACCGTATCAGCAGTATCATTAACAAAAGAAAACATCCAAACTGAGTTTAGCAATGCTTACCTGAGAGCTTTGATGGGGTCTTTCTTTTTTTACTTGAAACCTTCAAGAATTCATCTATAAGTAGCTCATGAGCAAAAGCCCGTTTATCAGGATCTGGTTCAAAGCAACGCAATATGAAAGCCTTGGCTTCTGCAGACATGGATTCAGGAATCTCTGGGTGTATTTTAAACATTCCCACCTGAGAGAAATCAAGGGTGAAACAATGGCCTACACTGTTCTTTTCCCAAACATTACACAGCACCAAAAAGTGTTTACATAGTACAAGTGGTATACTGGTTCTCAAGTTATTATATTATCATTTTGTAACTAATATATTAATTTATAGGAAAAAAAAACCTACTGCAAACTGTATAAATAATTACATTAACCCCCCTCAGAATTGCAAGTAGAGGCTCTTGCAAAGCAGAAAACTTTGTCTTTCCTCAGGTTTTCTTTTTTTTAAATACTCAGGCTGCTGAATAGCTGCTATTGCTCCATTACTCTCTAAAACTACACAGCACTTCCGCTCAGTGAATCAGCTCATTCTTCTCAACATCCTCACTAATCAAGCATTTCCTTTATCTTCTTTTCATGCAATCTCTAATTCTAGCTTCTCCAAAACAGTCATAAAATTTCCTGTGTTTACAAATACTGGTGTGAGTTGTACAGGGAAGGTGACTGACCTTAAACATAGCTGCTTGTGGTTCTCCCAGTTCATAAAATGGGGGCTTCCCTGTGGCCATCTCAATGATTGTGCATCCCAATGACCAGATGTCTGCAGCCTTCCCATAGCCACGTGGCCCTTTGTCTATGATCTCTGGCGCCATATACTGAAGGGTACCTGTTTAAAACATACTCTTTGTTTTCGCTTAGGTGGACTAATGCTTCAGATAGCCAAAGGACAAGAGGGACAAAGTCACTGAGGAGTGAGCAGTATCAGAGAAGTTAAAAATACTTTGTTATTCAAAATTCACAACTTTTCATATGCAATCTACCTAAAACTCAAAATACCATTCCAAATACTACTTGTGCTAAAAGCATCTGATATCATGTACTGAACTGATGATATACTTTTTAAAAGCCAATGAAAATTAAGAGGCTTCAATGCACTTTGTATCTGACCTAGTTTTCATTTAGTGTATTACAGATTAAATTAAGGAAGATAACCCTGAATTGCATTCAGAGAGGAAAAGAAAGTGAAACCTGAAATCTGAACCTAAAATAGCAGGTGATATGAGCATTTTTTCTGAAGTAGGGGAATCAACCTGACATATCATTCTGCATTCTACTCCATTTAAAGCAGAAATGGAAGAACAGATGATGAACTAAAATAACAATCATTTCTCATTTTGTGTAATTATTTAATGTACTGTCACTACCTGATTTAACATTCAGTTAAATTATCAAGCACAATGAGGATCAAGGCCAGGCTGGATGGGGCTTTGAGCAACCTGTTATAGTGGAAGTTCAAGCTAATGATAGGTTCTGTAGATAAGCAGTTCTGGAAATGAAGCCAGATGTCCAAGCCAGTCATCAAAGACAAAAAAATGTTATCCTTATCAGCAAAATAAAGAAACCATGCATACAGAAGAAACAAACTCAAATACAGCATAGGAAAGACAGAGCTCTTATGTTGCAGAGGGCTTTCATGTCTCAAGTTGGAATTTCAAAACATCATTCTCTTTGAACAGTGCATACAAGAACAGTGTATAGCTTAAGATTAGGTTTGCAAAAAGTTATTCTTGCAGCAACCTCTAATGTTGATTTTAAGTAAATGAAAGTTGAGCAGCTGTGGATTCTGACCCTACATACACAGATCAAGTGAGGAAAGAGTCTCTCCTCCAGGAACATACCAGTGAAAGTTTCAGTACATGGATTGATTCCTGCAAGTCTCTTTGAAGTTCCAAAGTCTGAAATCTTTAACACTCCACTGTACGTGTTGATAAGCACATTATCACCCTGAGGAACAGAACATTCAGAGTAATTAGTTTTTTCTGCTGACTCTTCATTTAAGATTTATTGCATAGCCTGTTTCTACAAAGCACTTTAGTAAGGAACAATTACCTCCTAAGGCTCTCAAGACATGAAAGAGGAATCTATAGTGTTCCTACCTTACGTACTTCCACTATCAAAAAACTTCATCCTGAAAGTGAACTCCTACTACAAGAATTCAGTTAAAGAATAATAAGAAAAAAGGAACAAGTCCCTTTTTTTTTTTTTTTTTTTGGGGGGGGAGCTTTTTAATCTGCAATCTCCTTAGAAAAGAACCTGATAATATCCATTATACAATATTCTTCACTTCTAATAAGCTCTTATGAAAGTTTGATCAGCGTACAAGGATGCTGGAGAGGGGCTCTTCATCGGGGATTGTAGTGATAGGACAAGAAGTAATGGGTTTAAACTAAAACAGGGTAAGTTGAGGTTGGATATAAGGAAGAAGTTCTTTACTGTGAGGGTGGTGAGGCACTGAAACAGGTTGCCCAAAGAAGTGGCAGCATTCATGGCTGGGCTGGACAGAGCCTTGGGCAGTATGTTCTAATGTGAGGTGTCCCTGCCTATGGCGGGGGGGGGTGTGGTGGAACTAGATCATCTTAAGGTCCCTTCCAACCCAAACTATTCTATGATTCTATGTCACTGAAAACAGAAACAAAAATATCTTTTTTATCACATCTTAAGTGGCTATATGTCAATTCTCCCAAAATAAATTAAAAAACACCAAAAACCAATGTATTTTTCTGGTGCAAATTCAAATCAACAGTGGTTCAACTACCTAATGCACAGTTCAGAACAGCGGAGAGAGTTCTTGTCATAACAAGAACTTTTCTGAAAGCTTTTAAATTACAGGACAAATAAATGGCTATGCAGTGACATGACACTGTCAGGCTTCATTCTCTGCAAACTCTTACCTTTATGTCTCGATGCACTATTTGATTATCGTGGAGGTATTTTAATCCTTCAAGAATCTGCTTTGTGTAAAAGCCAATTGTCTGTTCATTGTTTTTTAATGGTCCCCATTTTGATCGTAGAAGAGCAGAAAGGCTGCCTATAATTTGGGAGAGTAAAAATCTAATTAAATTCTGCTTTCTTCCCAAAGGAAAAAAAAAAATCCCAAACCCAAAAGCATCAATCCCAAACAAGTGTAGGCTCCTCTTCCATAACCAAAGGCCTCTCCAGGTAAATGCTTACTTATTATCACCGGCCTGAATAATTAAAAAGAGAGTCTCAGTATTTCCACAGGCCTCAGCTGCAGCAGAGAAACATGCTTCCTCAAGCAGGCAGATCAGAACCCATTTAACCAATGTGCTCACCTCTGTCCTATGCGTGGAAACAAGGTGTCCTAGGGGAATGTTGTAAAAGAATGAAAAAGGGTGCATGTGCATGTCTTTGTACATACAACAACTCCACAGTTTCTCAAACAGATAAGCTCAGGAAGTGGGATTTTTGTTGCATCTGACTGCTGTGAATTCTTTGGTCTTAAACAGAGAAAGTGGGAAATCACCATCACCTTTTTCTTGTGTTAGGTACCTGAGGAGGGCTCAGACATGTAAGACTTCAGTCTTTCTAGTAGAATGACCACAGATCATCTGTGATCTTATCAGGTTTGTGTGGAAAGGTTTTAGTAAGAGGTGGCTACAAGGGTAGATTCTCCCCAAGTTGATCATGTTTTGGCCTGTGACAGTAGCTGGTGAGTGATCTGCCCCCTGTCCTTATCTCAACCCATGAGACTTTTGTTGTATTTTCTCTCCCCTTTCTCTCTCACTTGAGGAGATGAATGATAGTGCAGCTTTGGCATGCACCTGGTGTCCAGCACCAGATCTGTAGGTAAATGGAGCTCACCTGCCATAGCAATAATCTGAGCTTTATCTGTAACACAGCCTATCTAAATATTGAGAGACTTGAGCACTTTGAAGACAGTTTTTCCCATTAATTTATGAAAGAGACATTAAAGAGTATTTTATTTGCATAAAAAATATCTTGTTGCAATACTTCAATTTTTTTATACTTTTAAGATGTTAAAAACCAACCAGCCACGCCAACCACCAAACTTGTCTCCCTCACAACTTACCACCTGGCACCTGTTCCATGAATATCTTAATGAAGCCATTCTCGCTAACAGAACCTAAATACTGGACAATGTTCTTATGTTTGAGATGCTTATGCAAAGCTATTTCTTCATGTAGAGGTTGGGAGTACCTGGAAAGAAAAAAGCAACTTATTCAATATTGAACTTCAGGAAGAAAGCCTTGTGTTTACTCTAGTAGCTGAAGTTCTATTTTAGGTCACATGAAACACATTTACACTGAAAATAACTGGTGGTTGTGACCACCACATCCTAAAAAAAATATATAATCAGATATAAATATACATAACTTATATAAAGTAAATATAATATTGTGTAGTTATACACACACAAACCATTATAAATATACACAAACAGACTGAGCAGAACAAACTTTGCGGAAAATTAACTGTTCTCCAGCCTAACCTGAACAGCATAAACAGTTGTGCAAGCAGCTGGATTCGGATTAATGCCCAAGTGAAGTAGTAAACCGTAAAGCTAGCGTACAGCTAAAATTGCCTCAATAATGAAAACAAATCACCATTTAATTTTTAATTAATTGAAGTAGAAGTCTTATCTGAAAACAAGAGTGGATAGCTATCAGGGTAAGAAAATAGGAACAATTTCATGGGGAGGTATTCAGAAGAATTGATCAAAACAATTTCATCAAATGCAATCTAGTCCAAGGTAAATATTTTTCAGACATGTAAGTTTTTCAGCAGTCTTTTTGCAAAAAAAAAAAAACATTTCTGGAGTTTGGAACCTCCTGCAGTGCAGAACAACACCAGAACTCAGCATCCAAAGTACTCCCTGGGCCAGCCCTAATGCTCTTCTTCCAATCCTGGGTGAGCTGGAAGCAGGTCAGCTGACAGATCTTGTGTATACTCTGCCAATACACAGACATGCTGAGAGTCTGGTGGCTACTTCAGTAAAGCACTAACAGCTGCAGTCAGACTTTCAGAGTAGCTGAAACAGATGAGGGACACACACCTCCTTCTGTCAGCCAAGATGAGAGATGGAGCTGCAGAATCTTGAGCAAATAGAAGGCATGATCAGATGCTTATACTGAGGGGATGCTAAACATAACAGCAAACTCAACTTTGCAGCTACCTGCCACCAAAATGAGTAGTTTAACTGCCACCTGCACCAGTTTGTTCTCAGCGTAACACTTTCACGCCAATATTGGTACATTCTCATCCCCTAGTGAACTGGTAGAAAACTTTGATTTTACATATCTATGACAGAACGGGTAACTTCCTGCTGCCTCAGGTCCAGGAGTTAGCTCTCCCTGGATGCAGCCAAGTGCCAGGAATGCAATCAAAGCCCAATTTAAGTTAGGGATAGGCAGCTATCAGCTCACCCTAAGAACAGGATCGAGCTGCAAGTGGAAGCTGAACTCTTCAAGTGGAGTGGGAAAAGAAAAGAATAGAAGTGGACATCTGAAAATCCCTCTGGAAAACAACTGCTGCAGGAATCAAGGAAAGTATTTGGTTAATAAAAAGTGTGATTATGCAACTCAACCCAACCTATTTACCCAGAACTAGTTTGAGTTTTGGCTTGCCTCTCCACACGACTATAAAGATTCTGACTACACTGTTAGTCATCCAGAAATGCAAAATCAGAGATTATATTCCTGAGATCTATTAATGGGATATTCATTCAGAGCAGCAACAGCAAGACCATTATAATTCTCCCTGCACTCGTAAACTGCACAGTTAATTGAGTCTTGAGCAACTACAATAATTCAGCAAATAAAATAAAGCTGTAAGAAAATTCTCCAGTGGGATGAAATGTAATTTTAGAATTTAGCCATTAGGCAACTTTAAATGGCATGAAGAAAGACAAATTCTTAATCCTAGAAAGCCAGGTCTTATTATCATCTAATATGATTTTTACTTTAGCTTGGAAACTTGATATGGCCACTGGTACTGTTTTGTATCTGTGACAATGCCTTGAGGGCAACAGCACTGCAGGAAAGTTTCCTTTTCTTTCAGAACAGGCTTCCACACACACTCTTAATTCCTGACAGTTAAGTAAATTATTCAGTATCATACATTTAACATACTGCATCAAAGACTTGCTGCTTTTTGCACAGAAATTACTGCCTTTCTGGCCATTGCATGCTCTGATTCAGAACTTAATTATTTCTTATGAATCCAAAAGATGGATTTTTACTTTGAAAATGGTAAGAATTAGCTTCAGAGGTGATTAAATCTCTTTCTACAGATTTCTTTCAAGGTGCTAAAAGATCAGGTTATACTTAATCAGAAATTAATTAATAATTTTAATAATAATCTTGTACTCTGCCATTGAAAGAATACTTGAAACTTGTCCTGGAAGCCTGTAAATATTTTTGGAAGTCCAGAGAAAAGACTAACGGCTCTTAATGATCTCTTTTCCAATATGCTTTGCACATTGAACCTGAAACCTTTTCCCCTGGAAATTCTTTTAGAATGTGTATTGGAGAAGGAAAAGCTAGATGATCTTGGGTTTTTGTTCCTTTAAAGTAATTACTGCTCTATTCTGGATATTCTGCTAACCACGGTTGTTACAAAATTAATTCCTTTTTAGTACATACAAAACTTGCAGCTATGTTTAAAGTCAAGAAAGATTGTTATATGTAATGATGCCATAATTTCTGAAAAATTGTGACACATGTTGAAGTTAAATATACAATAACAACATAAAGTATGGAAGCATTTCCCTTTCTATAATTATGATTATAGAAAAATTGTTAGACCACACACATATCCATATCAAAGAGTCAATATTTGTATGACTCAAAAAGACTTTGAAGTATTCATTTTTTAAATGACAATGAAGAGAATAGCAAGTGAGGACAGAATAACTGATGGAAGGTCCACAAAACAGACCCAGGAAAAAGAAACTAAAGCCAGGACACCAGGTGACATTACTGATCATCCAGTCTGTAAATGACACAAAGAAAACTTTATGAGACTTATCACAATGTCCTGGTAACATCTAGGCTCCAATACAATTTAAGTTCTTGATGCTGGATAGGTTGCACAGAATAATGTTCCTTTTCCATAAACAGTGGTTTTACCCTCAGGGACACACATTCTAGATAAAAGTGAGAAGAACAGCAGCCACTCTGGTGGGTTACAGTAGCCTCGTGTATTTACTGCTTTGAATACTAGCTTTCTCTTTAAGATGACTACTCTGTAGGGATGCATAAAACTAGTTTCGCTCCTGGTATTAGTTGTAGATTGAACACTGCACAAGAAGGATATAGCTATTTCATCCTAAAGGGGAAATGGAGCATGCCAAAATACGGGAAATCTTGCTGAAGCACAAGCTATTCATTTTTCATCAACCAAAAAAGCCAAATGGGCAGAAGATTATGCTTATGTTCATTTAGTATGTGATTCCTACTGCTACTAAGCAGCAGGAATCTGTCTTTAACAGATAACCTTCCATTATAAAAATTACTTCTTTAACCATTGGGAAAGGAGTGATTTACCTTCCTGTTACCAACTGTGGCAATGACCTTAGTGCCTACTTTTCATAGCTTTCCTGAACTTAAGCCTGAGTTACAGTCTTTGAGAATATTTCACAGGCTGAAAGGCACTTCAAAGATCCAGGTACTCCAATCACCTGTTAAGAAGCAGCTGGTACAACACTTGACTACAAAAATCAAAAGCTAATGTAGAGTATAAGAATGACTTCACAGTTTAACACAATCAGTTTAATTTGAAAAATCTTATCTTTAGAGTTGCTATTACTTTTATAATAGCATTTGTGAAAATCTGTGTATTCAAAATACTAGATGCCTACAGATATACAAGTACTAGGAACATCAAGGATCTGGTCTTTACTTGGTAACTTTTATAAATGAGAGAGGGTGATAAATATATATATAAAGAGACTACATTAAAACAAGAATGGACAAGAAGATCATTCTACATTATTCTAATGTTAAAAGGCTTCATAATAAATGATGCACAAACATTAAAAAGGAAAATGTCTTTCATGACAATTCAGTCTCAAAATTTTAAAGGATGCTACAAATAATGAATTTCAATAGTTCTTTTGTAAGGACATGCCTGAGCATGTCTAAGTAGATAGAGTTTATCACTAGGTGTTTCAGTCAGATTCTGCACTTAAGCAATATTTCTTTTGGAAAGAAAAAGTACTCTAAATTCTCACTTGTGACTGTAATCTACACTGCAACTTGGAAATATCTAGTTACGAAGACAGAGAACACTGTGATATACACCATGACAGGTAATCTATTGACAGCTTTACGGAAAAGGTAAAACTGGTTGATCACATTACTGAAGAAATTATGTAATGCACAAGATTTGGAACTAGGCAGTTACTATACCTGCTGTCTCTCTCTGGGATTTCTTTAATAGCAATTCTGACTTGATTGCTCAAATCTCGTCCTGCATATACAATGCCATAAGTTCCTTTGCCCAGGATGACTCGCTCGCCATTTTCATCATATTCATAATCATACTGCAAAGCAAACAACAAAATTAAATCAAATGGAGGGATAAAATTTGTTCCATCTGACCCTGTCCTCATAACTAAGGCATTTAAGATACTAGTTGCTTTCTGCAGACCATGAATTCAGGAAAGAAAAACACTTCAAGAAGACACTTCTGATTCTGCGCAGACATGTCTGTATTTCTCCACTGATTATACAAGAAGCACTGGCTTCTAAGGTAGCCATTTCAGATGAGTGCATAAAGCTAACCTTGCCTTTACTCGTTCTGTGTAGGTACCCTTGCACGTCTTACTCAACAGCATCTGCAGTTCTGCTGGCAGATGCTCGGAAAATAAGACGACAGAGGGCACTCTGCGCCAAACAGAGCCTCGGCCCCCAAAATGACATACAAAGCAAGGCAGGATACACATCATTCCAGACGCTCTCCTGACCTGACCACATCGTCCAAAGCCAGCATAACCTCAATTTTGCCAGTGCCAGGTCAGCCAGCAGTGTGCCAATGCAGGTTAGTCAGGATTGTGGTGTATTAAGCATGGTTTTGTCTGAATTTGAATTTCAAAGAGTTTAAGGCCAGTCCAGAAACGGTCATTAGACAGATTATCTGACCTGGCCTCTTGTGTAACACACACATGTAATTTCACACACTCACTCCTCTCATGCTAAACCCAGTAGTTTATGCCTATATAGTTTTCATTTTCCGCCTAATAAAGACTGCTATCTTTTATTAGAGAGGATCCACTACTTCTTTCATTACTTTGTTTCAGCAATTACTCTCATGGTCAAGTCAGATTTCTTTGGTGTCACTGTTTAATTACATTTTTCTTCAATAGAGTAAAAAAGACTATTAGCACAACATAATTTTCCTGTAAAAATACATACCCATTGTAATCAAGTCACCCACTGCTTTTCTTTTTGCTAAGATAAACAAATTAGGCATCCTAAGGTTCTCATTATAGGATATTTCTCTATCCCACAGGTCACCACAGTCTGTACCATCTCCAATTTCAGATCTATTATAAAATGACAACATCAAAACTGGGACAGAAGGCTGTCTGTATTCTTTATGTGGCACTGACTGCATGCCTCCAGAAAAGGGACACCAAATTTTCATGTGATAAGACATGGGCTTAGATATTCTACCCTGTTCCCTGCTTGAAAGAAAGCCTTAAATACCCTAAGTACTGCATTGCGCGCAGTGGTCGTGTACTCACTTTTCAATTATGTGTATGTTCAGATAGAAACCCAAAGTGAGAATGCAGAGTGTAACAGCAAGCTATTACTTTGCTAAGAGGGGTGCCAGCAAAAGAAGGGCATCCTTAAGCTTCAGGGTGAGTTAGTGGGCTAAAGGTATAAAATTTGCTTCCAGTAGCACCAATATAATCACGTCATTTGAGTTTGCTATTCATTGCCATGTTTGCCTACAGATGGCAACTAGCAGGGACAAGCCTTCCTTTACCACAATTATATCCTTACTTGTGCAGATGATCTGCCACTAATATAAGTACACACGATTCCAGTGATGCATGAAACAGACAACAAACAGTCTTTAAAATTTAAACAGATGCTAATGCTGCCTATGATTACACTCTGAAGTAACTGTTACAAGAGTCACTCTGCAATAAGCATGACTGGAGTGTTGCAGATTTAAGTGGCTTCTTAAGTGAGTATGCTACCTGAAAGGCAAGAGATTTAGCTATGCTGGTTATAAAAACTACATGAGGATCATTAAAAAGAATAATTAGTTTATAAACAGTACAGTATAAAATTTTGAAAGCAATAACTTATCTAACTTCTTCCAGAGAACAGTAATTTACTCCTTTTAGTGAAATGCTGAACTATAAGCCCCAAATTCTTAGTACACTGGGATGTGGAGGGGAAGAAGAACATACCTCTAGAGAGTCTCCATCACATTCCCCTTCCTCTGTAGTCTTCCCTAGTTCTTCAGTGATACTGTTCACCATGTCAAAAAACCTGTAAAAGGGAAAAAGGAGAAAAAAAGGCAAATACACACCTGAGACAGTATGTGGACAAAAAGAATGCTTCTCTCTCAAGTAATGGATGAACCAAAAAAGGACTTAAGTGTAGTAAGTATAAACTTAGTGGAAAAATTTGTTTGTTGGCAAGTTTGATGTCTGAATTTAATGGAATTCAGATTTCAAAATCTATGTATCCAGTGAAATTCTCATCCTATACCACCATTTCTTTATGTCCAATAAAAAGACTGAATCATCTTGACAAAGGCCTAGAAATCTTTCCTACATTGGGAGAAGTTTCTGTAGTGCAGGAATGCTAGCTTCAAGTTGTTTTACAACTTTCCATATAAAAAAAAGAAACCCAACCTGTCACATATGACTTCTACCCCTTTGAAAGAATGCATGTATATGTCATGCTAAGGTATTGCTCACTTGTCTTCTAAGAAATGCTCAGATATGGAGTGGAATGAACATGGTAAAAGAACCTATATGAACTAGAATGAATGAGAGAATAAGCTCAAGATCGGGCTGGGAGATGGCTACAGCAATTAACATGGAGTATTGCAGTGATATTTGCCAAAGTTGACCCATTCTTTTTTAGCACAAAAGGACAAGAAATTTCCTCTGGAAATGCCTTCTAGGTCAATTCAAGACCACAGCCCTCAAGCTTATGGAGGAGAAACACAGCATAGGGAAAGTGAGACACGCCTAATTTTGTGCAACAAACCCTTGCCAAGTTTCCTGTAGGGATACTCTTACAATGTTACTTACATGAACATGCTACTAACATGAACGGAATAAAGTCTGTGATTCTTTATATTCAAAAATTAAATTTTAGTTACAGTAAAGGAGAAATTTTGACCAGACCACAAATTTTACCCCAAATGTTCCTATTTCAGAAAGTCCATTTGAAGTGTAGGATGCTTTGTTGAACTGGGGGCAATGAACACTTGCACTAAGCCTTAATATGACAAATATTAGAAAAATAACCCCACAAGTATGCTAAAAAGTAATTAAATTTGCGATCATATTTGTTTCTAATGTTTGTCTCAGCTTGCACCTTTACCCTCCAAACCTCACATCTCCAGGATACTGCAGTACTAAGCTTCCACTTGAAAGATGGTCACCACAGCTCTGAAACAGTCCGTCCCTTCTGTGCGTGCTTTTGTGCATCTACTCCATCACCGGGTATGTTTTTGGGTTTTTTTGGAACAACAAATGACACACCTTCTGCAATGAAGTTCTGTGCAGAAATAGATTTGAAAGTCATCTGAGTTGTGCAGCACATAAAGGAAACAGCATCGTTCTTCAAACTTCGAAATGCTGAAAGAACAGCCAAATGAACATGTTATTAGAAAAATACATCTGGACTCCTACCACCTATGTCAAGCCACACAGCTCAATCCATTTAATATGTGGAATCTCCCAATTAAACCTAAGAAACTTTTCCTTATTGAAAATTATACTCTTGTGTCCTCCAAAGTTCTCATTTTGTTGTTTGCTATCATTCAGCTTGCCCCCACAGTCCACACATTGCACAAGACTGAGTAGGAGCAAAGACGTTAACAGGATTACTTCCATTGACCTGAGTCATTTTTGTCTTAAGTGTGTTTAGGTAAGGCCCTCAAATTCCACTCCTGCAGCCAAGATGAAACATGATTTCAGGATCATGTAAGAAAGCTGGATTTCAACCTCTAATCATGAGCTCGTCCAGCTTTAGAAATCAGCCACAGCTCAATCCTGAACATGAAAATATCCCATCAGTTCCTTGTGAACTGGTACACTGACAGTATGTATCAATGTACCAAACCTTTAAAATAAATAAGGTGAATGACTTTATGGCTCTTGCCCACTCATGTCTTTCTTCAGTTTTTACTTTCTTTGCTATAACAGTACAAAGATAATGAGGAAATATGCATGCTATTTTCTCAGGGATGCATAGATGTCTCAACAGAAGAGCAGAAGGAGTGCAAACTCTGGTACAGTTGTCAGTGCTCTAACCCAAGTAGGCTGCTGCAGCACTTGCAAAGATACTCACTCACCAGAACTGTTATACATGCATGTTGTTACTGTGCTCCTTATGTAAAATATTAAGTATTATTTGAATATTGTGACTTTGTCACATGCTGACTGCCAGGTGTCAAACTTATGCGGTATATTTTATTGTAACTATATTAGAAAACATAAAAAACCAAGATGGCTAGGGCATTACAAGAGAATATATTGCAGCATTTGAGAAACGAAGACAAATTAAGTCTCCTTAACATTCTTACAACATGGGAAAAAAATTCCATGGTCCTAGTAAAAAAAAACTCTTAATCAAGATAGCCACCATACAATCACCATGTTTTTGATTAATTTATAGCACAATAGAGTAGAATGGTATTCTCCATTGTGTCAAAGGACTGATGATTTGATAACATTTTTTCTTTAGATATTGGGAAATACTTGTAATTTTCCACCTTTAATAGGTGTCTGTGGTTGTCTGATATTTGCTTCCTTTTATGTGTACCCCATAGTATAGCCCTGTAAGTTTTGATAAATGGCTCTTCAGACAAGCTGGGAGGCCTGCCTTTCATAAAGCTGCTTATGAGAAGAGAAAGCTTAATTATATTTGCCTTTGGGGGTGATGACTCATTCTTACATTAGGAAAAATTCATAAGTGCTAGGTAAGGTACACACCTGGAAAGGCAGTCACTGTCCCCAGCTTATACAGTAGCTTTAATTCAATATTTTAAAGCACACAAGTAAACTCTCCACATATGGAATAACTGATACTAACAGAATTATTCATTTCAAATGAGTTTCATGTAAGTTTGAACATTTTACTGAACACACTGTCAGTTTAAACCTGACGTGCACAGAAGCCACTGACTAACACAGCAGTGAATAAAAGGGTAAGAATGTGGAGTGTACACAGAGGGCAGGCAAATTCATAAACATTTAAGGCCTTTAAGTGAACGTTTACACCGCTTAAATGCTGCTTTCCTCCCTGGAAAAAAAAAAAAAAGAAAGAAAGAAAAAAAAGGAAGACCGAAAAATACCAAGTTATAAAAAGAGACAGGATCATTTGTTGAGGAAATGCCTCATTTTGACAGTTCCCAAGCACACACGATACCCACTGATTTCTGTGACAGCAGAGCTGGTGCTGCACTTGTGAAACTCTGAAGACAAATAGGGAAGCAAGATGGAGCATGGCATATGTCCAGCTTGTGTGCATCCAGAACTCCCTTTAGACAAGGAGAAATACTGCAAATGCTGTAACTATGGCTTGCTTATACTTGCAGATGAAGCAGCAGATAAACAGCTGAGCACTGGCTCACAGAAAAGCAGCTCCATGAAACTTTGGCCTGTTTTCTGGAAGTGTAGCTGTAGAGGCACCTCCCACTGTCAATTAAGCAGTCTGATGAGATTCCAAGCTCCAAGAACTTGGGATGGAAGCTAAACATCCCTGTTATCAAATCTTAAGCTGCAAAGAAAATTGGGTGCAGATCTGAATGCAACTTTTTCACTGCTTCTAACACTACATTCATCAGCACAACCTCTGAGGCACTCTCCCACAGAAACACCACAAGTAGCAGTTATTTCATAATCCAGAGCTTGTCCCAAACACTGCAAAAAAGCCAACTTGTAGCCTAGCAAATTCAGACTGCTACTTTATTTTTTTTATTTTTAAATTGGAAAACTAAAGCTGGTATCTTTTTGCTCGTATGATGTCAGCTCTGCAGAACACTAGTAACTTTTCTGGATAACCTAAGATGCAAATCACTTTAGGGTAGCAGCCATGTTCAAAAAACTCTGATAAAGTGTTTAACAATATTTTTTGGCCTGATTCAATCATAAACATTTGTGTTTAAGAGGTCAAGAGCATATAACAAAAGCGGAGTTACTTACGTCAGTGCATAAATCACTAATCAATGAGTTTATTAAGCTAAACCCAATTACTATGACTTCCTGCATACGGGGTGTGATTTAGCACTGTGCAGCTCAGAGTGCACTACATGCTTTCCAAGTCCCTTTGCAATTCTTGAGAGCTTAACTTTATTACTCATGAAATAAGGCACTGACTGCACAAGCAATCTGGGAAACTCAAATGTCGGTAAAATAAACCTATTTGGTGTTAAGAGGGAACTTGTGTTTGTGAACAATACTAAATTGTATGACTGCCTGCATTACTAGAAACTAGACCACGGCAAGCCAGGATATTTCTGTTATTACATGTTCTTAATACTTAGTCTTTTCTGGGTCTGCACTACCAGCTTTGTCTTGATTTGCACGCTTTGATACATGTTCTCATTCTTTTGCTCATTATATTATCATCTTTATATATTCATAATGCTTTTGGTTTAGTGAAGCCTAGAAGCCCTACTGCTGTGCTACACAGCACACAGAAAAAATGATCCCTCAGTCACTTCCTTGAAGCATTTACCAAAAGCGTTACACATTTCAATGCTAGATGTCTCTTCACATCTGCTTTCTCCTTATGTAATATCATAAATATTTATGGAGGCTTTTGTTGGAAAAGCCTTCAAGATGAACAAAGACCTGCCTTGTACATTAAGGCAGCACTCATAAATCTGGCTCTTGCTAGTCTACAAAGGTTGAGAATTCTCATAAAGCTGAGACCTCCCCTTCCTAGACCACTTTATGTCTAGGAGCTTCAGAGGAGGCAAACGTAGTCTTGATATGAAAATACTAAAAGCAGGCTTGGTTCTGAAGGCTGTCCGACTACAAATACCTGCCTTCACGAAAGTAGGGAAAATCGGGAAAAATTGAAAAATTAAGTGATCAGAAACTTGCAAATATTTGGAAGAAGAAGAAGGAAAAGTCTTATTCGGCTTTATACTTGCATAACATAAAGACTTGGTGGATAAAGAACTGGCTGGATGGCCACACGCAAAGAGTTGTGGTGAATGGCTAAATGTCCAGATGGAGACCAGTAATGAGTGGTGTCCCTCAGGGATCAGTGTTGGGACCAGTATTGTTCAACAGCTTTGTCAGTGACATGGACAGGGGGATTGAGTGCGCCTTCAGCAAGTTTGCCGATGACACCAAGCTCTGTGGCTAGGTTAATATGTTGGAGGGAAGGAATGCCATCCAGAGGGACCTTGACATGCTTGTGAGGTGGGCTGATGCCAACCTCA
>JASSUY010013434.1:0-10922 GCA_032466535.1 Forpus xanthops | reverse complement strand
AGGTGTCCCTGCTGATGGCAGGGGGGTTGGAACTAGATGATCTTGAGGTCCTTTCCAACCCTAACTATTCTATGATTCTATGATTCTATTAACAAATTTCCAAGCCATTTAACTTGGAGAGTTTCGTAAGTCAGAGCCCATTTTAAACACCTAATTGCTCCATTTGATCATTAAAAAATCTAAGAAGAATGAATGTGGCCTTGTCTTTTGCAAAAAAAAAGGAAGCTTCAAAATATTATTTGCTTCCCTGCAAAACTTTACGCCGATTCTCCTTGGAGAAGGAGGACCAGACTCCCTAGAGAGTCTCATGTCGCTTTCACTTTACTGCCTCAAGCTGCTACAGTTCAGCACTCAAACCTTCCTTATGGTTTATTATCCCATCTACACACAGATGCCAGAAGAACTGTACAAAACAACCAGTGTGCACTTCAAGTATTTGGGAGGGGCAATTGCAACTGCTAGTTAAAATAAGAAACTGTATTTGCTAATGGTTAGCTAAAAGGAATACCCAAGACATTATTTCTCATATATATATAGCTAATATGATAGGGAACAAAGATCTTTTTACAGAATACTTTCAGGACATTGCTCAACACCAGGGCATCTAATGAAAATAATCAGCAAAATGTTTGTGGAATAAATCTGAGAAGTATATATACATACTTACAGTTTGATCTTGTTATAATACATTGTCCAGTAGCTGGAGCAATGCATTTTTGACTGCTTGGGCTGATTTTCAACCTCTAACAGAGCACAGGTTTAACTGGCAGAAGTTTATGCGAAGCCTGCTGAGCTAGAACGAAGCTAAATACTTTTTCTTCAAAATAGGATATAGTTAATACAGTATCACTTGGAATATATTGCAAAGGTTTGCTTTAGAATATACCCATTGGTTGCAAACTCCAAATAGCAAGTTCCATCTTGACTTTTTTCCTAATTACTTTTACATGGAACACACCATACAAACGCATTGTAGCCATGTGCAATCAATCAAAAACTAATCTAATACGCAGGCCAAATACATTTCTTCTGAACAAGCATTTTATTGTCTGGCCAATTGAAAGCAAGCAATGTTTTATGTTCATTTCCTTCATGTTACATTTTATCAAGAAACCCCCGCAAAAACCCAAAAAGTCAACCCAAAAACAAAGCCAAAAAACAACAACCACTTACTGGAAATCGAACTACAGACACATCTGTCTTTGTGGCTTCAACAAGGAAGTCCATCCAGAAGTCCACAAGTTCCTGTTTGGCCATATGCTGTTCTGGAGTCAGTTTCTTAAAATGCTGATATATCAAAATAGTCTCTACAATAGACTTCAGGTACCTGTGATCATTCAAGCATATATAGACAGTAAATTTAATACAGTCGGCGGGTAATAACATCTCTATCTTTAATCACAACTGAAACATTCACCATTGCAATACCAAGGCAGCCAATAAGATTTTGGTTCTAGGACCGCTTTAAATAATGACAATTCCTCATTTAGAACTGGCAACATTGCTGCTGTATTAGGAACCTGAAATACAAATGAGTTCTGGGACACTCCTTCCTGTTTATGTTCCTGATCCCATATACTGTCTCCTGTCCTAAACCATGAAAGGATGGGACCATGCTAGGGAAGGACAACAGCAGCACTGAATGTCTCCCCTAAATCCAGCTCACCCTCTCCCTGCTGTTCTACTTTCTGAGGCTGATTTATGGGGTTCCATTGCTTTCTCTTGGTGTATTTTAAAAGAAGTTGTAAACAATCTTATGCAGTTCTTATGAATGCTACAGCAATGAGATATACATGCTTAAAGAGGATTTATTGCAGCTGCAACTTTACTGCAATTAGACTATTCATGAAACCGTCACCAGGCTTATGGAAAGAAGGTATAATGTAGAATTTGGGAATAGTTTCATAGCTGTGCATTTTCCAGTCATCCTTCTTAGGCCATGGGGATATCTACTCCCTTTTGCATTAAGCGGGTTCTGCTGAACAGCAGGCAAGAGACTGAGAAGGAATTTTTCACAGGAGCAGTCCTTCCTGAAGTACAAATGAGTGCGCTGTATATTCAGAGTTTAATCCACAGGCTTAAACCCCAAAAGCACTGGTACATAAAATCCTGACAACCACACGCTCATAAACTCCAGGAAACTCTACCAAGAGACTTCCAGAGAGCGCTATCCAGCTTCTCAGTAAAACATGCACACAGTAGAAATTGAAAACCTTGCAGATAAACACACTGTAAGCAGCATTTATAAAATATCTGGCCAGAAAATGAGTCTTTAATTTTGATAATTCCTATATTATGCAGATATAGATGTTTAGCATTTCCGTATTTTAGCACATATATATGTATTCCCATCTGATCAGTATTTGGAAACACTAGTCTTTGCAAAAAGGCAGAAATAGACAAGCTGAGACATACACACTCTTTCAATTGAAAGAGTGACAGCCTTTTTGGTCAGAAAGGAGTCTTGGTTCTCTCCAGCTAACAGGATCCCAGCCCTTTACCAGTTCCTAGTTGCTGCCTATATCCAAAGCAGAACAAGCACTGGGAGCCTGCTGTGAGAGCACACATCTCTTGGCCTTTACATAAGAGCTATTGACTCTATAGGCTTGTCCCTAGACAACCTAGATTTATAACCTTTAACCCTAAATTTACAACCTTTCTGTTAACTGGACTTTACTCTGCATTCTTCTCGATCATAATGAGATGCAACCTGCACCATACTGAACTGGTTTGTGGTGAAGTTTCTAAAACAGCTGGTATAAGGAAGTACCATCACAGTATTCCAAGGTTTATTCATGCCTCTCTAGCCAAGCTGTCTGCATTACCAAAAACTTTCAGGCAGTTCTGACTAAACCCACATGCCACTACCACTTCTCTTCAGCAATGCAACTGCTCAAGTATGGTCCCCATAAAGCAACTTTTCCTTTTCCCATTGCTCTCAGAAAAACATGGAGCCGGTGTTGAATCTGCCCTTTTCAGACACCAAATTAAAGACGCATAGCAAATCTGTTTCTGAATAAGGGCAAAAGAGGAAAGAGAGTCCCTTGTCCGCGTAAAAATACAGTGAAACTATACACAGACAGCAAAATTTGCTAAAAAAAAAAAAAAAAGAAACAAACCAAAACCAGTTTCTTATCAGTAAATATGAAGTCAAATGTGAAAGCTGAAGGAGTCCAATGTCTTAATACATAGCAATGTACATGATCTCATTTATGACCTTACCATGCTGGTGCCTTTAGTTTAAACAGCTTTTCTGAAGCCTGGATCACTCTTACATGGTCATTAGCCAACATACTGGCCCCCAAGAAAGATCCCACTTCCCAATAGCTCTGCAGTTTCTCCAAGCTCCCCTTTTTACCGAGAAGGCTGCTGATCTTTACTCCTGTAGTGAAAAGAATAATAGATCACAGGAATACATTAATGAAGTTTTAAAATAACTATTTCCATGAATTGAAATCTATTGATTGTGTAAATTACTGTAGCCTCTCCATTTCCATGAAGTAAATGCAAATCATACTTACCAGTTAATGTTATATGTCTTCCAAACACCCTAAGAGGTAGCAGATTTTTTTCTGTCCCTCCCCCTCTTCCTAAAGGCTCCTCAAGAAAGGAACTTTAAGACATCACTGTCAGGACAAGGCCACAGTCAGATTACTTATGTTCTTGCATGGACCTCATCTGTAAAGGTAAATTGGGGCCTTAGGCTACACAACATAGCTGTAAAAACTTAACAGATGCTGAATAAGGCACCTATTATGTTTTTTTCTGCTTTGTTTTTTTTTTTGACTTAAAAGCCCCAAGCCCCAAACTTACCTTTATAGACAAGGTCCCATGCAGAAGGAACAGATGATCCACTGGGCTTCTTCCAGCAGTGATGTTCTTTTAATTGCCGCAAGTCCTACCCCAATGAAAGACATCTATTAATATTCATAAGTCCCCCAGCAACTCAAGACTATGGAGAGCCTCAGGTTTCAATTTTGACTTGCTATGTTTTCTGAGAACTACAAATTCCCCTGTGGCCTTCAGGATGATTTTTAGTTCATATTAGCTGCCACATATCTATAGCTTACATGAGATATGCTACGCTACCCCTTACAAATAAAACAACTTGCAGCTTACAACACAGGCCTCTTCACTACCATAGTCTTTTATTCACTTTTCCCACACTACTCTATTATGACAGTTTCCCTCCCACATCACCTTCCATTGTCCCTGATATTAAAGCTGAGTAGTCACAAGAAATTTCAATGCAGCTGTTGATCTTTATTTTTTCCTTGAGTAGATAGCAGACTAAACTTCACACTGGAAGCAGCAATAAATCTGTTAAAACGGGTATCATTATATAAGCTACATTTCAGTCTGCAAAATTCATCTTGTTTTCTTACATTGTTCCCATTTCGATGTAATCAACAATAGGCAATGTTTTTAAATGTGAAATTTTATATAAGCGGTCTATAGCCTATTTTACATCTATACTTCACACTTTGTACCCTCTTACTAACAAGAAATTGTTGTGCTTGGGTAACATACAGAACAAAATAACACTTCAGTCACATAAAAAAACATTACTGGTTCACTTGTCAGGAAAGAAGACTGTTTAGTTATTCCCAAAGAGAAAAAATGCAGTAGATTTTACAACATATCACAGATATACCTGAAACATAATACAATGTACATCACATCCACCAACTCCACAAGGTGAAGCAATCACCATGTTTGTCTATCACCTCTGGAAGGCTTTAAGGCAGGATGCTATATTACATTCATATTGTCAAGACACAGCTTGAGGATGTATACACACACTTGTTGTAGGATAGGAAGAGGGAATTTGTGTTAAATGTGTTCAGCTTCAATGGAGTTCTAGAAACCAAGACCTATGCGCTATCCACAAGACACAATAAATGCAATAAAAAAATCTCCCCGGGGACCCTAGAGTAACACTATTCAGCAATATCCTCAAAGACTGAAGGGCTGTGCTAGAATAAAACATTTGTATGTGCATAAGCAGCATACAAGATTAGATAGATACCCACTAACTTCCACTGGCTTCACATGTGACCTCATTGCAAGGGAAATAAGAAACTGGTATCACCAATACATGAGTAATTTCAAAGTGGTGTACTTTTGCTGAGAGGAAGGAGAAAGGGAGCGATTTAGCTTTATGGAGTGTCCTCACTGAGTACTGGGTGATGGCACTCACAGCTACAGAGACCACTGACAAACAGTAACAAGCTGTTTGTGACAGTGAGCATCAGCACTGGTTCACAAGCTTACACCCCCTGTTGTGCTTCGCTGCACTTCCAGGAACACACTCATCGGAACCCTCCAGTGCTCCAGAGATAGGAACAGAGTACACACTCAGTGTGTGGTTTTCATGAAAAGCACAACTCACACAGGGAGGAACTGGGACTACTGATGTGGCAAGGAGAAGTGTTTGTGAGGAGGGCAAGGCTGGTGATAGCAAGGCTCTTGAGTTTCAGTTCACAGAATAAGGGAAATAAATAGTGAGAGAAAGGACAGATGTGTAGTAGTGATGATATCAAAAGACACCACGTTCAGGAATCATTATTGTTATGTAGCCTGGATGAACTGGAAGTTTTACAACTGTTCTATGAAGTGGGTCCTATTACCTTAGAGAAAACATCAGCCTCTCATCAAATTCCTCTGAGAAAGATGAGGTATGCAGTGCTAAAACTCACTCTAGTTTGCAGGCTTTCATCTACAAAGCTCCAGCTACAAGCTTACTTATCACTGTTAGGCAAGTTGGAAAAATGCAGGTGCAGTGTGGAGATATTAGCAATAGGTCCAAAAGGCTATAACTCTAATCTATAGAGGCAATGGGGTTTTGTTCTATTTCCCAGTGGGTTTGGTCCTACTCTAGTTTATTTTGATTTCACCATCCTGAAAAGTTTTTTGACAGTGTAAGAAAATCCAGGCAAAGGCAAGGCAGTCTTTCCTTCCATGAAAACCCTGGCATTCAAAGAGGATTAAAAAAAAAAAAAGCAGATGAATTTCAAACATTTGGCCTTAAAAATAAATGAGCCATAATAGAGGAACCATTAATGCCAAAAAAGCCATTCATTTTGTAATACCAAGAATGTACTCACAGCTGGTGAAGAAAGTAAGATACAGTAAGTAGATATTACCAGTTAATTATTACTATAAAGGTTTTATAAATAAACTGATTTCCTTGCTCAAATATTGACAGAACAATTCATATTACAGGATCCTTTGTGTGTCAGAGTTGCACAGCCTGCAGAGATCATTACTGTCAACACAATGCACTGCATTTCTGGTTCTGCTATTTTGTACAGGTAAGAGATCAATACTATTCAGAAAACAGGATTGCCATTAATGTTTGACATGATCATTTAGTATTAACTATTAGCTGACAAGCAGAGGAAGGAACATTTATGCAAATTCTCTGATCTGATTGCAGATTAGTAAAAATTTTCTTGGCTACTGGACTTTATCATAGTTTTACTGGAGTTATTAAATTATTGCCAATGCAATTAAGGTATGCATCTTCTAATTACAGCCTCACACAGACTCCTCTGAAGTGCTGTTAGGGACCATATCCTTCCTTAGCCTTTCCCAGCTTACCAATTTCATTTCCATGTAACCTGGACTGAACTCCAACCAGTTTGCTCTAGCCTCTCTCCTCATCTCCTTCCAGAAGACAGACTTCCTCTAATTTCCATGTGCTACAGATAATGCTGTGGGTGGACACCAAACTGAAAGCACTGCCAGGCAAATCTAACTACTGTGAACAAATGGTCTTGTACACACAGATCCAAACAGGAGGAGGTATCAAAAGAATGACACACATGTAAGAGATTCTTGGGATGCAGCCGGAGGGAGGCATCAAAACATTTTCCCACACAACCTCTGTGGTTTTGCTTATTTTTGTTTAAAACATGAACATTAGCCCAATACAAGGAAAACAGTAAATTATCCTCAGAATCTAGCACAACTCAAGCCAGCTCACACTACAGACCTCATAGTACAAAGATAAATGTAAGGTGATGCACCTGGGAAAACACAATCCCAGAGTACAGCACAGGCTGGGATATGCCCCCCTGGGGAGCAGCACTGTGCAAAGGGACCAAATATTTCTCCATTAAATCATTCATCAGCCATAGATGAATATTAAGTAATAAGGACCCTTAATTTCTGTAACTTTCTCCACACGAACAACAAGGAAAAGAACACTGGACAAACTCATGAGAAGATGATACCAAACATCTGATCCCTACAGGTAACACTCAGATTTCATTAGCACAATTAATTTATCTAAATCTGGTTGGCTATGTGCAATTGAAAAGTTTCTTTAAGATGGAAGGATTTGAATTAAACTACACATTAAATATAGCCCAGCTAAGTTATCTAATTAGAATTAGGCCATCTGAGTAAATGTTTGCAAATGCTATGTAGAAAGCTAAACATGTATTTTCACCTCCTACACTGGCACAAGAATTCAAATTTCAGTGTAGGAGATGGAAGTATTCTGGCTCAAAAAGCAAACTCACCCACTCACAGAAGAGCCAACACAGTAGTTGGGGCAACTCTATGCAGCCTATCACCTTCACATGAGTATCTTCATTCACATGGGAGAATTTCAATTTCACCTCCATTATGTATATGGAAGTAACGATCTCACCCTGACCTTCACACTCAAAAAATTCTCCATCTAGAGGATGACTTCAGACACATAGTGCACACCTAACTTCTAAACTAGAGCAGAAGCTGAGTACAGGAACATTCTGTGGAATGAAGAACATTGTTTCTTACTCACTTGACAATCTCCTCAGGAGACTGAAAAAATAACAAAACAAAACCAAAATAAACCCCATAAAGTCAATAATTACACTAATACATGAAGAAGCATGTCAGTTGCAAAGGATATGTTACTACATATCACAACATTCAGTGCTTTCTCTCATACCTTCCCTAAAAGTATTAAATATCAGCTAATAGGAAGAAAAATAACTCTACCCCAGCTAAAACCAGGACATCTTGACTTTGCACTCCCCTCAAATCCAGCAAAACCACAAAATCACTAAACCAAAACAGATACCTTAATTCTTCATAAGCATTGAACCAGCTTGCCTGGGGAGGTTGTGAATGCCCTAATAGAGGAAGTGTTCAAGGCCAGGCTGAGCAACCCGATCTACTGAAAGATGTTCCTGGCCATAGCAGGGGGTTTGGACTAAATAGTCTTTTAAAAGGTCCCTTCCAACCTAAAGCACTCTGTGATTCAGTGAATTCAGACATTCTCAGCCCATCCCAAGCTCAAGTGCATTTTCCCCACTCTTAGGATAGCCTTTTTGTCCATATTTCCTACAGTTCTATAGGATGGGTTGTTTGTTTGTTTTAAAGAATGCTAGCTGGAATTGGATTCCCTCTTCAGGTGTTCCTGTTTCACACAAATGATGTGACTACAAAGAAGGATTGTCAGTTTTCAGTAAGCCTTAGCAATCAGTTAAGACCTTGAAACTGGAACCAGGTCTTCATGACAGCACTCACCCACAATCAGGTGGGATCAATGGTGATGGGGGAGACCTACTTAAATATTTACATAGTCACTATCAAAGCATTTGCATACAACAATCAGATTTTCCCCATGACAGTGACTGATGTCATATTTTTATTAGAATGTGATTTTGCTGTGAATTTGCAAGCTGTAATTACCAACTTTCCGCAGCTCAAAAGAAGTATCAAAGCAATGTCCAGCTGCCAGAAGGAGTACTGCGTAGTTAATTCCTGACTGTAATGTTGGCTCTGACTCAAACGCCTTCTTGAACCTAGAAAAAACAAACATACAAGTTTACTTTCTAAATAATGCAATCTACTAGGGACATAATTATACTTTTAGGCACTTTAAATGCTTATCTTCTGTTTACACAGCAAAAATCCATGGAAGCAAAAATATTTTACCATTTTCCACACATGCTTTGGGGTTATTTTTAGGAGTCCGTTATTTATCCTCCTCCCATTTCCTCTTCCCTTGCACAACAAGCACAGACCCTACTCATCCATCCCAGTGAAGTTATAGTATTTTACTAGATTGCCAATTTTGAGATGAAAGAAAAAAAAAAAAGCAATACTATCAGCTTGTAAGACACCTGTTTCACATTTATTTATTAATAGCCTTATTATTTTACTCTTAAATGTATGAATTTTCACTGACTTAAAAACTTAGATTCTGTTGTAGATCTCCTGAAGCGATGAACAAGCATATGAATATGCATAAGCACAAAAGCAAGTGATATAAGAACATATGCTGCATTTAGCTATCATTTCAGCTACTCTAAATTTATTCCTTACTGAGTGCCTCATTGACATTGTCCTCATGAGTCCATTCACATGAAAACCAAGTATACCAGATTTTATTCTCCTCAGGAGGAAGTGAGTGACCAATAAGAATGGCAGTGGTGTTCACCTAGACTAAATCTTGTCTAAAAGAGAAGGGGATTCACACAAACACAGCACACCTATCCCCATGCTTGTAATGCAAGTCGTAGTGACAACAGCAATAGCAGATCAACAGTGCTTTAAACTTGTCCTACAGAATAAGAACGTTCGGCTGCATATATACACAAACACATATACACTTATACACCCTTCTGTAAGTAGGAGGCAAACAAGAATGTCATACAAGACTTAAAGAGCACAAGAGATTTAGTCAACACAACGCTGCTACAATAAAAGTAGAGAGTTTAAAATTACTTTCAAAACAATAGGAAAAATCCAGACAAACAGATGGATCATATAATAAAAGTTAAGCAGGTTGTAAGATCAATATGCAAGGAAAGAAAGAAAAATTATCTATAATAGAAAAAACAGGATTTGGCTTCCAGACCACACTTTGACATCCAAGCAAAGCTAAGGCATTTTGATCCTAGCAGACCACAAATAATGTCTGGCTGGGTTTGAGTTTTTTTTGTGAATCCAATGATTCAGGACTTTGAATCCTTTAACATAAACTCTGCTGTCCAGAACTGCAAGACAGGCTCTTCTTCAACCTGCTACATATATGCTCTTTCTATACTCCAGTTGCCCCCCCCCCAAAGAACTTAATCATTGGACAAGAGTCTAGCCCTATAAAAAAAAACATGATGAGCAGATAAGTCTCAATTTTGCCTTTTCTTTCCAAATTTCTCCCTTTCCCAGCAGAAACTCATTTTTCTAGCCATCTTTACGCGCTACTCATACCAAGAAATACTAGTACCTTAGACATTTGTAGTCCTATTTACCTCTCCTAAATTGTTACAACCAAAAGTGAAATTTTATATTTGGTGCAATCCTGTGCTGATGTTCTTAAAACCTGCCTCATAAATAAAATAACCTGCATTAATTAATCTCAAATAGATGAAAATATTAATGGTTTCCTAAACAAGTCACAAGTCACATCTGTTAACTGAACTGTTGTAAATTCAACTGCTGCAGCTGCTGACATTGTCATGCCCCTAGTGTCACTGGAGGAGCCTGTGCAGACTTGTAGAAAGGTGATAAGGTAAAAGTCTGCCTACAAAGTGGAGACTGGCTCAGCTGGTACAATTATAAATGCCATCAAGAAACTGAAAGATGACATCTGAGAAAATGTTGCAGCGCAGACACTGAATTAGGGAGGTAGCAGTAAAAAGATTTGAATAAGACTTGATAGCTTTGGTAAGTCTGATTTACACTGTCAATATGAAGCACGAACGTGACAATTATCAATCTTTCATCTCTTCTCTCATATTTATATGAAAGATGTCTTTTATTCTGCTTTCTTAATTCTCTGCCTGCCTTTTTTTTTTTTTCCCTTTCCTTGTAGAATACACCAAAGTACCTTGAAAACACCAAGGGGTAACAGGTTCAAACTTAAACAGGGAAAGTTTAGATTGGATCTGAGGAAGAAATTCTTTACTGTAAGGGTG
>JASSUY010013433.1:29434-45209 GCA_032466535.1 Forpus xanthops | reverse complement strand
TATAAGGAAAGAGAATACAACAGATCTTCACCTGATACCAAGCCATGCCACACAGTGCACCCCCCCACCCCCATCCCCCCCCTTCTGGGTCTCTGCTCTCCATCTCTACATCCTGGGCATGACATGCTGTGATATGGAATAAGGGGTGAATAATGTCATGGGTTCAGCAGCAGCAGTCATTTTTTCTTTTTCATAGTAGCTGGTGCAGCACTGTTTTTGGTTTTTGGTTTGGGAACAACACTGTTTATAATTATGGCTTAGAATGTTTAGGCTAGCCAAGGACTTTCTGAGTTTCATGCTCTGCCAGGGAGGAGGGGAAGCTGGGAGGAAGCTGCGAGGAAGGAGAGACAGGGCACCTGATCCAAACTGACCAAAGATGTATTCCATACCACAGCATGTCATGCCCAGGATGTGAAATGGAGGGCAGAGATCCAGAAGGGTGGGGAGGTGTGCACAGCATGGCCGGACTTGGTGTGAGGGGATAGGGGGTGCACTGCGTGGTCAGACTTGTTATCAGGTGATGGGGGGTTCACTGCTTGGCTGAGCTGTGTGAAAGTTAGTTGGTGAGCTCTTGTATTCTTTGCTTGTATTTGCCTTGTTTTTATTACTGGTGATAGCAGTAGTGATTTGTGTTATACCTTACTAACTAAACTGTTCTTATCTCAACCTGTGGGAGTTGCATTCTTTTGATTCGCCTCCCTATGCCCCCGGGATTGGGGAAGAAGGAGGGGGGAGTGAGTGAGAGAGCAAAACTGCGTGGAGTGAGGGCCTTAATCCACGACAGTATTACACAACTTTACAAGCAGATCTGTATGTCTGTTTTCCGTATTGTTGTGTGACACCATATATATATTTTTTTCGTAAATATACAGAGTTTTTTCCTAGAAATTCAGAAATGATAACACAAAAAAATAATGAAATTAGCTATATCTTAATTTTTATTATGCAATGTTACCATGTCTAAATTCCCCAGCAGACTTACACTGGTTACCCTCTGCTTTTACATTCTTGAAGATATAAGTGTGATTTTGGCTAAAGTGTTTCTGTTTCAGTTCATAAGTATTTATAACATTTTCAAAAGATTTATTACTTTTACATTTTCTTTCCCTTTAAAAATTTTTACTCAGCTTTAACAACTAATGTGAAAAATGCTTCCTCTCCCCAGTCTTGGCAGGACTGAAGCACATGTGGGTAGGTTACAGTGGGAAACCATCCTGCCTTTGTCCTATATTTTCTCTGCTTTGGCCATGAAGGTAGGCAAATCATCCTGTTCTCCCAGGCCTTAGTTTTCCCAAATATAAACTTAAAAAAATGACACAGGCCTTTTTTTGCACAATATTATGAGATGCATGGATGAGAAATGGCACTGAGACATGCATCTTCCACATGTAGCAAACTACTTCAGCTCTCTATGCAATTAAAGTAGAGGAGTTGAGATAGTGAAGAGCTGAAGCTTATTAAGTACCTAGTCTCCAAGAACAAAGTCTCATATTTCTAAAGGCACTCTCAATTTCGTTTCCAGTAAATAGCCATTGAAATTTTGTCTGTGAAACTAAACAATCCCTAAACACTCTGGCTTCCTAGAACAGCCTAGTTTAACAGCTTCAGAATTCCCATTCAGGTAAAGAAAAGCCATCTCTGAAATGAAGAATAGTACATAATAGGCAATACAGAAACAGCTCACAACTACTGTAATTTAACATTCAACTCACATCCAGAAAAAAAAATACCTAGCTATTTCTGCTGTATACCTTTATGCATCTTCCATTTAAAAATGTGCAAACAACCTCATTATGAGACACAAAACCAAATTCTTAAATGTCATATAAAACTCATTACTACGAGAATGAAAAAGCTCTCTAATGTGATTGTTCTTTCTTTGTAACAAAGGCAAAAATTACCAATTCCTCAGAGTCTAAAATGACTTGTGACTGGTTTAGTGTGAAGTGTCCCTGCCCATAGCAGGGGGTTGGAGCTAGATGATCCTAAGGTTATTTCCAACTGTAACTATTCTATGATTCTATGATTCTATCTAGTTTGAGCCCTCCAGCCATGGACAGGGAGGCCGCATATTAGACCAGGTTGTTCAGTGCTCAACCTGGCCTTGAACACTGCCAAGGATGGGCCATTCATCACTTCTTTGGGCAACCTGTTCCAGTGCCTCACCTCTCTCAAAGATTTTTTTTCTTATATTTAAAGTAAATCTACTTTATTTCAGTTTGAACCCATTACCCCTCATTCTATAACTACTGTCTTTGAAAAATTGTCCCTCTCCAATATTGCTGTAGGTCCCCTTCAGTTACTGGAAGGCTGCTATGAGGCCTCCACCCAGCCTTCTCCAAGCTGAGCAGCCCCAACTTTCTCAGCCTGTCTTCATATGGTAGGTGCTCCAGCCCCTATATCATCCTCGTGGCCTTCCTCTGGACTCGCTTCAACAGCTCCATGTTCTTATGTTGGGGACAGCAGGACTAGTTTTGTCTCATTTGTGCACGTGGCATGGTTATACCAACAGCAATGCTGAGGGGAATTCACAAAAGTGACCCCAGGCTGGACTACTTACTTTGACACAACAACTTTTCCTCAACTAGGGAAATATAGAAATACCGAGTTTGGAATAGAGTCCAGATGGCCCTTCCTGGTTGCTGTCCATATACCTGTGGGTTATTCACATACAGATCCAAGATACAGCATATGAGTAGCAAAGTAACAAATCTGGAGAAATTGGAGCACCGCTGATGTCTGTGGACAGCACAGCTATCAAAGGCTACTGGTCTCCAGAGGATTCTCCTTGAGGAAAAGATCTACAGATTGCTCTTCGAATGTGTGTGATAATAAGAAAAATGCACTAAGTTGCATGGCCAGTGACCTGATAGAGAAGAAATAGTAACATGATAAAAGAAAACAATTTATTGGAATTTCACAGATGTGAAAGAAGCACAAAGCCCAAGATTATGCCGAAGCATAACATATAAACACTCTGAAGTGTTTTATTTATCCTTCTCCACTCCTGTGTTCAATCCTGTCAAATCCTCTCCTTGATGCACCATTATGCTGATAGTAAAATAAGACCTATTATTCAGAGAAGATACTTAATGACTATTAACATCTAGGTCGGGGTGAGAGTGCCATGATTTTTCTTGATTTTAAGCAGCATGATTTCTTATTTGGTGTTTGCTTTGGTATAAGAATATAAAACCACATTTTTAAGAATATAACTAAAACTACAGAACAGAAACTGATAACCCATTTGTGAATACTTTAGAACACTAAGCTGTATAAATTATTAATGATTCTATAGCTTTTTAGACAAAACACAAAATGTTTGAAAGTTTTTCCTGCGTTGGGGTTGCAAGTTATTCATGTAATGCTAAGCTGGTCCAAAAGCCATTCGAATAATACGGAACTTTTTAATTCAAAGCAAAAAAATTCTGCTATAAAAATAAAAATGTTTAGCTGAATAGAAACCACACTAAATCTGTCTGATTTTAGTTTAGTTTAGTCTATCAGTTCCAGCTGTTGTGGCTCCTCTTACTTGTGACATAATTTATAATAAAGTGAAAATAGTAAGTATTAAGCAGAGTTAGATGTAAATGCAGGATGAGAAAAAAATATATATTCCTGTAGTCAGTGTAATAACTGCTACAATGTGCTAACCATAGAAGTGAAACTAGTATTAAAATAAGAATGTTATTTTCATGACATAAGCAACATATATATTTTAATAAGCACTAACTAAATAAGTTTAGAAACAACGAAATCTTAGAATCATAGAATCATAGGATAGTTAGGATTGGAAAGGACCTCAAGATCATCCAGTTCCAACTCCCCTGCCCTAGGCAGGAACACCTCCCACTAAACCATGCCACCCAAGGCTATGTCCAACCCAGGCTTCAACCCCATCAGCAATGATGCACTCACAACTTCCTCAGATCCAATCTAAACATCTCCTGTTTAAGTTTGAACCCATTACCCCTTGTCTTATCACTACAGTCCCTCATGAAGAGTCCATCCTCAACATCTCTATAGGCCCCCTTCAGATACTGGAAGGCTGCTATGAGGTCTCCACGCAGCTTTCTCTACTCCAGGCTGAACAGCCCCAACTTTCTCAGCCTATCTTCATATGAGAGGTGCTCCAGTCCCCTGATCATCCTTTTCGTGGCCAGCCTTTGGACTTGCTCCAACAGTTCCATGTCCTTTTTGTGCTGAGGACACCAGAACTGCACACAGTACTCAAAGAGAGGTCTCACAAGAGCAGAGTAGAGGGGCAGGATCACCTCCCTCAATCTGCTTGTCACACTCCTTTTGATGCAGCCCAGTATACGCTTGGCTTTCTGGGCTGCAAGCACACACTGCCAGCTCATATTCATTATTTCATCGACAACACTCCCAGGTCCTTCTCTGCAGGGTACTCTGAGTCACTTCTCTACCCAACCTGTAGCTGTGCCTGGGATTGCTCCGACCCAGGTGCAGGACCTTGTACTTGTCATGGTTAAACGTCATCAGGCTGGCGTTAGCCCACCTTACAAGAGTATCAAGGTCCCTCTGGATGGCATTCCTTCCCTCCAGTGTATCAACTGAACCACACAGCTTGGTGTCATGGGCAAGCTTGCTGAGGGCACTCTCAATTCCACTATCCATGTCCCCGACAAAGATGTTGAACAAGACTGGTCCCAACACCGATCCCTAAGGGACGCCACTCATTACTGGTCTCCAGCTGAACACTGAGCCATGGAGCACAACTCTTTGCGTGCATCCATCCAGCCAGTTCTTTATCCACCGAGTGGTCCATCTATCAAATTGATGTCTTTCCAACTTTGAGACAAGGATGTCATGTGAGACAGTGTCAAACGCTTTTGTTCAGGTAGATGATATCAACTGCTCTACCCCTGTCCATCAGTTCCATAGCCCCATCATTTCGAAATAACTTTCTTTTTTAAAAAAAATACCCACTATTTTAATTTACTTCTTCTGTGACTGTAGAAAAAAAAAACCTTTTCTCATCACTTCATCGTGCAAGCCAGATACATGATAGAATGATGATCTACCAGAGTTGTGATGGTATTTTGCACGCCCTAAAAAGTTGTCAAACTTCTTTTTCATAACTAAAAAAAAAATAACCCAAAAAAAACCCAAAACAATACAAAAAAAAAAAAAATCATAAATTGGGCATTCCATAGGAAGAGGAAACAGAGGGAATCTCACCAGGCAAGTATTTCAAGGGAAAAAGGTCAATTTTCTTTGGTGCTGGCAGTACCCTTGGCCAGTATCCAAATTCTGAACTGCTATATGTCATCATAATGCTATCTATTAAGTGAATTTTTTATCCTAAATATTTCAATTTTATATTTTTATCTTTGCTAGCATATAAGACTTTTCACTACATTTAAAAATGTTAGGGTTTGAATTTTCAAAATGTTTAGGAGTAGGTAAGAGTATACTTGCCAGATAAATACAACTGGGTAATATTTTCCCCTTTAAAAGTGACAGATTGATATCTAATGATTTTCCAAAGAAGTCTTTTTTATGTTTAATTTGTTCAGTATAAGATTTGCACTTACTGATTTTTGTATGAGTTTTGACTTGTTGCTTCTTTAATCCTGTTGATCCTGACAGTTGCACTAAAATTAATTACATCATTATTTTATACTAAAATGAAGTATAGAAGCTCACCTTTCGTTTCTTTTGCAGTAAGAGAAAAATTGGATTCTAAACCTGACTCTTGTTCCACAAACATCACAGAGATATGCCAAGTTATTGGCAATTTTATTACTTTTTTTTTCTTTTGCAACAAGAAAATATGCAATATGTTAACCTTGAAATTTGACACATTTTTTCCTCACACTTGCATGCTTCACAGAAAGTACGTAGGTATTTGACCTTATCTTGCTCGGGTGCTCCATTTCTCCATGCTTAGCCTATTATAACTTAAGTTTTCCATGAGATAGAGCATGCTTTGACTTTTATTACAGGAATCAGTCCAAGGGCTAAAATACGTCTTTAAAGAAGTGTCATGATACAACCTTGAAAGCTCATTTATTTTCAGCCTATTCCTCTTTCCAAGAGCATCTATAAATGCATTCATAAATAATATTTTACCCTGAAATTGCGTGAAAAGGATGCAGAACAGAGCACCCTGTTTTCATTCTGAAAAATATGCATCTAAAATAGGCTTGCTCATTTGTTCAGGATTTCTAGGAGTTGCACATACCATTCTGTAATAACATTTTTATCCATGGTGTTGTCACTGAATGCATTACAGAACAGTAACAATATTAATTAGATACATTCTAATGTGCACATATCTCAGATGTAGTAGCACTGGGCTAAACTAACGACCATCATAAATTAAATCTTCTGCTACTATGTTGCAAAGAATGAAAAGCTTTTGGGGAAAAGAGAGATACTGATGTTTGTAATTTAGGATAAAGAATGTGCATGTACAAGTATGGTCCTTAATCATTCCACACAGTGTGGTGTTGAGGTACTTTTTTTTTCCAGGCGCCGTTTCTCATTTGTCGTTCTTTCAGAGGTCCTATTACTTTAGCTTCAGAAGGCTTACTTACTTAAGGGTCATATACTGTGAGTTCAGCTGAATGAATTCTGTGTAATAAAAGATGAGAGTCCCTCTGGACTTCATTTAAAGTTTGCTGCTCAAGAGGCTGGAAACTTGCTATGACTTTGCTCTTTCCTCAAGTATTCCCCAAAGCTCAAATCACAATAGATCACTTGGGAGCTTGAAATGATATGTCTGTTGCCTACAAACCTTGGAGCAGAGAGGAGGGAAATTGAGGTCTTGACCTGTAAGTCCAAGTCTGTGTGGAAAAGGCTACTCACCAAATGCCATCTATATTAGAATCTCTCCTGCTTATTTCAGTTTGTTGGTAAATTACATGTTCAGCAACTGTTGCCCTTGAAATCTCTCCAAGACTTACTGAACCTCAGTGTTAACCTTTTGCAAGCCTGAAAATCAACCATTTATTTCTTCTTTTTGTTTTCTACCTCTTTTAGCTCATTTCTAATCCATGGCAGACCTTTACCTTTCACCTCAGGACTACTCAGTTCCCATAATAGCCTTTGGTGAATGACTTTTCTGAAGTCTTTTTGAAAGTCCAGACAAATTATACCTACCATTTAACTTCATCCACTCTCAGGCATCCAGGTAACTGTAGCAGATTGGTGGCAAGGTGTGATGTGCAATGTTAGGTTCTCAGCACAGCCAAACCATCAGTAATTCTTTGTGAGTGGAAATGGGAAGCAGAGGAGAAAGCAAAGCCTAGGAAGGAAAATGTGAAGGCAGAAGCAAATTACATCTGATGAATGACCTTTCCTCCTGGTAAAATAAAAGCTGGAGTTTGGATCAGGTATGTAATTTCTCTGAGGAAAAAAGTTGGGGTGTTTCTTAGAATCCAAACGCAGCTAAAGATTTCCTCTGCTTAATTATAATATGAAGGAGAGTGAAGGCACTAGACACTAACAGAAAATATCAAGAACCCTCTTGTGATGGTATTGGTGGACAACTAATACGGCAGTTAGGTTAGACTAGTCAAAAGCATATGTTTTAAACAGATTGTAAAGTTTTCCAGGAGAGAATAAAAAAGAATCATAAATATTCATTACCAAATCAGTGCTGTAGCTGAAGAGAAAAAAACAGAAAAAGACAAGAAGAATGGAAGAACTTAAGTATCTCATTCTATGCGTTATGAATCTGCCCACAAATAGCAAGAACATTTCACTTTTCTGTAATTAATTAGTGGTATGTATTCCCCACTTGCTTCCTAGGGGCAAGAACAGAAATCTGGAGTCCTGAATGCCATATTCAGCAAGGAGACCACACAGCTATGAGCAACAGCCCTGTCACTATGTCCTGCGAGTGTATATAAGAATGAGGAATAAAGCACTAGGAGCAGTAAGAGGTCTTCATTGCCTGTCACATGCTCACCAGTGAAAGTGAAGTACTTTCTGAAAAGTACTTAGATACATTAGGGAATTTCAGAATTTGGGTAAAAAGATCTGATCCTAGTTCTTCTTCCAGACTGAGGTTTCTGAGCTGACTTTTCCTGAGGTATCTTTCTGCTCAGCTTTGCACAGGATCTTTGCTGAGGTATCATTCAGCAATTTTTCATCACTAATGAGGACAGAGTCTGAACAGAGAATCTCGTAGTAATGTCAGGAGATGACGTATGTCTGGCAAGGTGCAGAAAAAATGCTTTGTGGATGCGGACTAGAAGCAGCTGAATTGACTTTTTCTGAAACGTGTTATGGTGAGTGTCTACAGCAGCCAGCAAGACAAGGTGAACACACACGTGTGTAAAGAGCCCTTGCACAAGTCATGCATGAGTGCAAAAGGGCAAAATATTCATTTCTGAAAAACACTGGAAAAATGCCGTTTGCCTGAGCTATTTTTACAGACCTCAAATTCAGAATTCTCAATGCTTTTTCCTTTCAAAGGCATTCAATCCAGTCTCCCTGCTTCCCATTTTATAACTGACATGCCTCTTCTCAGGAAAGCAGAACATCATAAAATGCTACTATTTTTATAGCCTCTATTCACTTCTCCTAAATTATTCTTTATGCTGTACCACAATTTCTATACCTGCCAAACTCTAAACCTTTCAAAAAAGCCATGAAAACATAGGGATCGGCGTACTGCTTGCGCTGTAACTCTGTCACTTGCAGATTAGCAGTTTGTCAAGCAGCAGCATGGTTAGGTATCACAATAAATGCTGAGCTTTTCTAGAAGTAATGTTCTTAAAGCTGTATATATGCAGTGCAGTAGCTTCTGTGAGCACCTTAAGCAAAGTGCGTGTTTTTAAGCTCGTTGACAAGGGTGTGAAAAGTGTTTTATTCCATCTTGTATCTTCATTGCTCCACTTGACCCATTCTCGCATATACTCCTTTTCCTGAATCTCCTATTCTCTAGCAGAGAAAGGGTAGGAAGCACAAAGACATTTCTCCCTTCTGTCCTGATTTTCACTATCCAGAAGCAGTCAAACCATTTGCCACTTCTTCCTTTTGGTCTTCCAGTAAGGACAGAGAGTGTTATAAAAAGCTTTTGGGATAAGCTGATGGAAATGGATAGATTGTACCCTTTTGCTCCCTGTTTTCCTATGTCTGCACAGAAATTTGGCATCTCTGGTACCAATTCTAAGGTAATCATGGTCTTACCTGGTACTACTGGTGCAGTCCCCTGGCTGCTGCTGGTTTAGCAAAACTGCACTGGACAAAATGCCCTCAGTTGTTCCCTTCCAGTTATCTGTGAAGCATGGCCATCTCCCATATAACGGTCCTTTATGTGGCTGTCAAAATCCAATCATGTCATATGGCTCAGTTGGACATTTTTGTTGCCTTGTCACACTCCTTTGACACATTCAGCAGTTTCCCATATCCTATTCAGTAGTTTTCCATGTCCTGTTGCAGCTGTGGGCCAGGACTAGTCAGCAGCTTAATCATTTTCCTCTAGCCCTAAGAGTTTACTGGCCCTACAGACAGTCCCAGTATCATTGGAAAAAAATATATTGCCTGGCGCCTGATAATCACTACCTTTTAAGTATGCTTAGACACAGGAGATCTGGGATGACTACTTCTACAAGCCCTCTCTGCAGAGCACTCACAAGGCTATCTACACCTGCAACATAAGCATAGACTTCTAGACTCTCATGAACAGTGTGGTACAGGTCAAAGGAATTAATTTAGGACAGGGGCTGTAAAGGCAGCTACAAGCTGTCTTCATTTGTACACTGCTTGTGTAGAGAGCATGCCACAGACCAGAATGGTAATCCTGTTGAGGAGATATTTGGTAAAATGCAACACAATTTATAGGACCACTTAAAAGAACCTTTTCCTGTTAAAGACTGAGAAGAGCCACCTACTGGTTTCACCAATATGACAGACTTTTTATTATGTTCTCAACATGTTTTAGTTTGGGGGAAATCTTTTATTATTTTTGCTGAAGATAACAGCTGAAACAAGTGAATAGATCTCAGCTGAGAGACATTCAGTCCTCGGTGTTGCTGAGCTGCCATCCTCCATCATCTCAATGGATATGAGCCAAGAATCTGACAGCTTCTAGTTTCTACTAGCCTCCATATTTTTAGCCCATAAGCATTTAATACCTTTTCTTGTTGATTTTCTTCTTGAATCCTTAAGCTACTAGCATTCGCTATCTCAGCTCTCTGATCTCTTTCTGCAATTTCACCTTTCTCATCTTCCTATACGCTTTGCATAGCTCTCACCCATAGCTCAGCAATTTTCTCAGAGGCCTGAGCCAAGGTTAAGTACCCTGCTGTACCAGAGCAGACAGAGCTTTGTGTCCTTGGCATTGCATCCCTCCTGCAGAGGGGAAATTTTGGCTGAAGTTACCAAGTGACAGAGTCACAGCACTTCAGCAAAAGGTATAGTAAGAAACACTACAGGGAAGGATGGACAGGAGCCACAGTGTTGGAGAAGTCAGATTATAAATCAAATCTATTGCACTAAAATAGGCCAAGGATATATATTTTAACTGTAAATGATTGAGAAAGTAAAAATATATGCTTAAAGCATGCAAATGCTTAGTAGAACACTACCTAGAAATATCTTCTCTCAACTGATTTTTTAAAAAAGAAACTTAACTCTAAGATATCATGACCCAGAGCCCAATTCTTTGCTCATCTTTTGAATGCTGATTTTGAAGGTACTTAGATCCCTCCCTAAAACTGAACATTGTACTATTACTCTGATTAACTAGAAATAGATGCACAATGATGAGCTTTTGTATCAGTGCTGGGACGACGGTCTAATAATCTGACAAGTTATAAATCCTGATAAGGACTGTAAAATCAGAGGTTTATAATTTCTTTAGGGAAGAAGAGTCTCTGCCATGTATTTTGATACTAATACTACCCCTTAATGACAAGTATTAATAAGGCCTAGTGACAATACACAGAACTACCTCAGAGACATATTTTTTCTTTAACCCTCTTCTAAAACTTCTTTTTTTTTAATTTATAAAGATAGATTTGCTTTGTTTTGTTTTATCCATATTAAAGTCCTGAACTAGACACAAGTGTCTACATGTGGCCTCACCAGTGCTGAGTAGAAGGAAAGGATCCCTTCCCCTCACCTGCTGGCAGCACTTCTAATGTAGCTCAGGATAGCACTAGCCTGTGCAAAAAAGCACACTGCTAGTTCATGTTCAACTCAGTACCCACCAGAAACTCCAGGCAATTTTCTGTGAATCTGCTTTGTAGCTGGGTGACCTGCAGCCTGTCCTAGTGCTTGAAGCTGTTCCTCTCCAGAGACAGGACTTTGCACTTCTGGAACTGGATGAGGTTCCATTTCTCCAGCCTTTTGGGGTCTCTCTGGATAGCAGCACAACCCCCTGGTATATCAGTTACTTCCCCACTAGTTCCTGGCCCCCAGCTAGACTTTGTGTTATTAGTTATCACTCTGAGACCTAGCTGGGCAGGACTGGGAAATATTTAGGTTTTTTTAGCAGGTAAATGCTACTTTCTTTTTCCCCTGCTCACTGAACTCCTGCTTTGGTATTAGGGAGCACTTAAGTTCCTGTGTTATGGTCCCTTATGATGTGCTAGCTTACCCTTTCTTCTAGCTGCTGTAGGATTTTTGAGCTTTATTTAGAGGGTGAGTGAAGCAACTTCACTATGGTCTGCTGCAGTTACCATAAAGTGTCCTCACAGTTGTACATCTGCAGCAACAGTTTCCTCAGCTGCCATCCAAAGCAGTGTAAAGGAAAGCATTGCCCTTTCCTACCTATTTTATTTGTTTGAAAAGCATACAGGAACAGAAAACTAAAACATATATGCACCTCTGTAGCCTAATGAAATTTTAGTGTTAAATAAATTTACAAGGTGAACATGGAAGCAGCCTATTTTTCAATCAGAAATTCAAAGACATCATTGCACTTACCCCTCTCTCCCCTATGGGGAGGGAAAAAGCAATTGTTAGTGCTTTGAAATGCGACATGAATTCATTTCAGTTTTGTTTTTATGGCCCCCTGAAAAATAACTCAAAGAAAGCAGGGAGACAAGGTTTTACTTTTGTAGCTCTTCTATATATCTAAACTGTCATGAATGGTAAGTGGCATAGCTGTGATTAGAATGAAGAGTATGGGAGACAGGGTCATCATAAAGCATTTATAACAGCAAGTTGTATATTTTCCCAGTCAGAGAAGAATGGATGGGAAAGAGTAAAGCTGAATTAAGTTAAAAATATGAAATGTCAGTTAGTACTGAGAATCCTTGATGCAAGGTGGATTGAGTTGAATAAAAAGCAGGACAAAAGTGTTTGAGAAGAAAATATCATAGTTCCTTTCTTTCTAGTGACTGGTGAATTTATCTAAATTAAAAGTTGCACATTTTGACCTGTATTTTTCTGGTGCTTCAGATAACCAGCTTCTAAGCTTTAGCCCACATAGGCTAAATAAGTGTTTTAATGAAACACTAAGAGCTGGAAGGGAAAAAAGTAAAAAAAAAAACCTTCAAATGCTACATGAAATATTTGCGTGAGTGTGTTAAAAAAAGAGTAGATGAAGCGTCATGATTAAAATGTTTTAAGCACTGAAGCAAAGGGTTTGGCAAGATCTTAAAATATTTTACTATTTCAAGTGTAGACAACTATACTTATTTGTTAGTTACTTAGCGCTAAGGTTTGCAACAAAGGCTTTAAAACCTGTATGTCAGTTGGCCATTCTCAGTTTCCTAAAATAAATCAGGAACTATAAATCTAAATATTTCAATTATCAGATTATAAAATAATTCACTTATCTCAGGAGTTACTCAAATGATTTTTTTTTTGTTTGTTTGTTTTTTAAATTGTGTATTTTGATAATCAGGAAAGATAGGCTTCTGTTAGTTGCTCATACACACATGATTTTGTGTATTACTGTGAAGTTGCTAAGAAAGCATTGAGTAGGTGTGAAAATATTTGCAGGCTCAGAACAGAAGTGATTCACAGCAGCATGACTGCAGCCATGAGAAGGACTGAGGTAAAAGTGTTTTGTCATTTATATTGAATATTCAGATTTCTTTAAAAACATGTAAACTGGCAACTACAAAGCAGAAGGGATATACTGCAGCCTGTATCACAAATGCACTGTCAGGTACTATAGTATTGGCATCCCAGTTGTCACTTCTAATGGGCTAAAAATACCAGTTATAATTAAAAGTTATTATTAAATACAGTTCAAGGGAATCATAGATGATGAAAACTACTTTTAAGCTTTGAGTATTTTGTTTGACAGATTCAGCAGAAAGAGATACAATTTCCTCCTAACGCGATTACCAGTGGATCTGGCACTGGCATTACATGTTGAATATAGTCTGGTTTTAATTGCTGTTATATTATACTACTAGGGATTAGATTATCTGTTTAGTTGGAAAATGTGCATGGTTTGGATAAACTAAGTACTTTCCATTAACAGTGGTAAATCGTTTAATAAGGGCAAAATTACAATGAATTTAATTACATCCTGAACTTATAAGGGATTTCTGCTCATGTTCCCTAAAATACATGTCCTCTGACTTGCTTTTCTTGGAAAACGTACTCATTTGAAAGCAAAAGCTTTGTGCCTAAGCAGAGAAAATGCTGAAACAGAGCATGCAAGAGCTAGGTTTTATTCTAAATACTACCTCTGATCAATTTCAGCATCCTGTGCTTTTTGCGCCTCAGATCTGCTCAGTACTCTCTTGGCTATTTAGGCTGAAAACTCTTTGAGGCCAGAAGTTTCTCTCTATTGACCTCCAAAACTGAGAAACTGCTTGCGTTTCTCACATATTCAGAATGTGCAGAATCCTATTTCATCAAATCTCCTTTGCCAAAAGTCTCTTTTTTCTCAAGAGTGATTTAAGAAAAGAAACAGCTACCAATATTTACTTGAATTTTATATATTTTTCTGCCAGAGTGATACTACTGGAACGGTTTACTTCCTCCTGTACTTCCCATAGGGTACCTGCTCTTTCTTTCAGATGCATATATAGATAATCCTTTAGCAATCCTGGGGCCAGATCTTGCATCTGCCCACAAGTCTTCATGGCAAAAGTTCAGGTAAGATTCATGCATTGATCACGAATGAGACAGTCATAGGTTTTTTGTGGAGGCCCCTGCTGTTTCTGCTATTGTGTTCTAGAAAACATCCTTGTTGTTTCTTAGATTTTTTCTGACCATTGTCATTAACAGTCAGGATTTCACTGCGGAGTTTTGCGTAAACTCTCATGACATGATGAATAGATACTACTAGAAGACTTACTGTGATGAAATTGGAATTTTACTCTTCATTGCTAGAGATGCACAGATATAAGAATTTAATCTTATAGGTAATGAATTATTTGATTTACAAATCACAGCAGCAGAAGGTGAGCCAGAGCTTAAGAAACAGTGGAAAAATCTCCCATGGCCTTCAATGATCTGTTTTTGGAGCTATAAGAAGGAAACTGTGTTTACAAAAAGTCAGGACATCATAGGATTATTTTTTTAATTAGTCATGACACTCCAAATATTTCATTACTTGTTTGGTTGGTGTTCAGTCACACATCCCAAAATTGATGATATTAAATACAATAAATCCAGGTTAAACAGAGATTACACCAGTTAAATCAGTGTTAATATGGCTTGAATTTGCAGATTCTGTTTGCTTTATTTACTGAACACTGCAGTAAAATCCTACTGGAATTTGCCCTTCAAAAGGGCAAATCCAGACTAACACTGCTAATGGTAGTAGAGAATTATGATTCAAAAGAAATAGCTTATTTTTTTCTTGTTTATTACTGCTTAGTATTCTAATGAGATATAATTATATTATTATTAATACTGAAACTATTCACCGTAAGTTATAATAAAAATATTCAGTGCATGTGTTTGCAAATTCTTTGTAATTGGCACCACACCATGCTGAAAAAAGACCCTCTTGATACTCTTTTTTTGCTAATTAATGTTTTTTAATTAAACACCTTTCTTAAAAAATATAAACCATGAAAAGACAGGAATTTAGTGATAAACCGAAAAAAGAAATATGCATGTGTATTTAACTGTAGCTATTTTATTACACATTTACAAAGACAGCATACCTATAAATTACAAGCTCATAATGTACTTAAAAAGTACTGTTCTATTCAACAGACAGGTAGAAATCCATTTGATACATAGGATACAAGATTTATCATAATCTTTCAGAATTAATTATTTTTGCTCTGTAATAAACTTAATTTAATTAAACTAATGGAATACTGGCATCGATGCACATACTGTAAACATCCAACAGCTGAGTAAACAACCAACAAAAGTAGATGTAGTAAGACCACTGTGTATTGAGCAAGCTATTAGTACAATATATTCCTTCTCCATTGAAATATATGTATTGATAATTGCATGTTATTTTGCTGAGAAGAAGCTTTGGTTACTGCACTAGCAGAAAGTCCTGGAACCAGACAGTCCTCCTCCCCTCCCCTGCTTTCCTCCCCACAAATGAATGGATAGATTTCTTTGACTTATTTGGTGGCACATTTGTAACTAACAAACATTTTTATTTTTTCTCTCTCTGACATATAGAATTGCAAAATCAGTTGAGTAAGTCTGGGGAAAAAAAAGAGCAGCAAATGGCAAGTGATTAAACTGAAATGAATAGTGTAAAACAAAATTAATTTTGCAAGTTTAGAAAAAAAAAAAAAGAAATTACAGTTAATGCTGAATTGTGTAAAATTTAAGTCAGATGTAGACTGCAGAGGCAGTTCTGAGGACCTGCAAGATTACTTCATCTGGCTGTTACATACAAAGTTCTTTT
>JASSUY010013433.1:15744-29334 GCA_032466535.1 Forpus xanthops | reverse complement strand
GTCAGAGTGTTATATACCACTCTATATATATATATATATATATATATATATATATATATATATATGCACACCATAACAGTAAACAATGCAAGCCACCATTTAGATAATTCACTAACCACCCAAGGTATTTCATCAGTGCATATTTTATAAATTTATATACCTTTAGGAAGCACAAATTCCTATAGTCTCATTAACAAACAAGAGGGATGAGTACTACTCAGAGGTACTGTTGGGCAACAAAAACCCTTATATGGGATACACAATAAATACTTGGCTATTGGTGTCCTCACAGCTAGGAAAACTATTTTCATTAATGTCTTTACTGTAAAAAAAAAAAAAAAAAAATCCTCTTTGATTTTGCCGAGAATAAATACTAATAAACTTCAGCTGAGGAGATTCTCCTGACCCAGTTCTTTGCCATTCATTTGAAAATTTGTGATACTATTGCAAATAGCGTGTGGTAACTTGGGTTATCATTTTATTCCAGGCTTAAAACTAACTTTCTAGATTATGAGCAAGAATGCTTCCTTGCTTTCAGACTTACGCTGTAACACAGATTTTTTTTGCCATCATCTTTTGGTTTAATCAATTTGATATGTCTACAATACATTTTTTTATAACTATTTCCATGGAGATTTCCCATTTCAGAAGCATTACTAAAGTCATAGAAAAAAAAAAAAATGCCAGTGGTTGTTAGTACAGAGTGAAAATCTATATTTTCCACTATTTTAATTATTAAAGGTAAAAGGAAGGTTAGACATTTTTATATCAAAAAAGTTACTAAGTGTCTGAAAGAGAACCTAATGCAGATACAAATTGTTTTGGCTGTTGCACTGGAAAAAGTGAAGTTATTAACTCAAAATTCTATTTGAATTTTATGATTTTCAGAAGCTTCATCTACAAGAAAACGTGAAAAATGTACAGATGCTAACAATACTTCTGATTCTGCAGAAACTAACAATTCTTTCCATATTCCCATTTGTCTTTGCATAAGAAATAGAAAGGAGGAATATTAAGTAGAAATTTTCTATGAAATAGCAATAGGAATGGAGAAAGAAATAAGTTTCTTCCTCATATTTTTATTTTTAAGATGTTTTTCAAAGCTCACATTTTTTATTCATTTAATCTTTTTAATTGTATTTTGCAAAGAAAGGTAGCTTTGATGTCTTTTTTTTTGCCCATCCCCAGAGTACCCTGTTTTTTTAACCATGGTTTTTAACTTACAATGTAATCATTACAGTGGATTTGATGCTAGAATATATATCATGGAATGATTATTTGTAAGAGGTATGTCCTTAAAACTTCTAGCTGAAACCCAAAAAATAACTAAGATATACATTTCTATATAGTTGTACCTCACTGGTAAGCTATTAGTTCAGTGAGCTTGAAAATATGTAAAATAAAATATTTCAGTTCAGAGTAAAAAAGAATTATTTCATCCTGATTTTCCCAACAGAAACTCAAAACCTACTGTCATAAAAAATCCAACCCCCAAAACACCCAACATCTGAAATTTATTTCAGCACATTTCTAATCAGATAACATTTAAGGATGTACCTGTTACTAAAGCACAGGACTAACTGTGCTAATTTTTTATATGATAAGCCTTTTTATAATCTGCTTTTAGTATAAGGCTATAATGGAAGTTTTGGAAATTGCCCTGTAGGTTTTGTCCGATCGATGTATCTCACCATAATACAGCTGCAGTCTAACGAGAGTGGAGAACTTTAACTCCCTTGTGCAGCACAGTCCAGGGGATAGTTCTTATTCTGTGTTAATGGCTGTTCAGCACATGCTGCAAAGAATTTATTGAAAGTTAAAGATGCACTATCCATCTGAATACACCTGCCAGTTGTGGTACGTTTCATGGTTATCTTAATTTCATGCTAAAGCTACCATGTCACAAATGAACCCAAAGCTATTCCTGCAAGTAGCCCATCAATCTGGCAAAGAAAAATTATCTTCCCCAGTTCATTCTATGGATCACAAATTCTCAGGTTTGTCTCATGGATTTTGTGGCTGGAAAGCAATGCAAGTCATTCCCTCAGGAACCAGATGTCATTGTTAATGCAGGACCTTGAGGTTTAAAATTGTTTAAAATCCAAATTTGCTTACAGTTACAGGGGAAAAGGCCATTTGGCACAACAAGCCTGCACTTTAAGGTTTATTAATTCATCCTCCGCCCTACTTCTTCCCTCCATCCTTCAATTAATTCCCTTTACAAATAACCAGCTGTCTTGAACTCATTTATTGTATTTGCTTTAATGGCTTTTGGAATCACTTTGCATGTATTAACTGAAGAGAGTAAGTGCGAATACTTTAAGAATGGCATGCTGTTTCAGCCACAGAAAGCTGCTATTTTAATGGAAGTCTTGTGGTTATAGCCAAATGAATCACTGCCATGGCACAGGGGTTAAAATGATACCTCTTAAACAGACATATCTCCTGGATGTAGAATAAAATGTTTTTAATACAAAGATTACTCTGCAGTTGAAATAATCTCCATCTACAACATGAGAACCCTTAGTTACAAGTTTATTAATTGATTATCTCACTAATTAGAGTATGATTGCTGTTATACAGCTTCAAATTAATTTTAAACTACTTGAATTTAAAAAAAAAATGCTCAAAGATTGCATCTATTGCAATTCTGAATACAAATATAATAGCAAGAGATAAGAATTACAATTACCAATTTAATTAGCCTTTCAGTACAGAAATAAATGTAGATATGACACATTACATATTGAAATGTTCATATTTGGTATTTTGGTAAGAGTATGAATCACTTAAGATAAATGGCGCTAAATTAAGAAGGCTACAGCAAATCTGGCTTGTCTCCATACCACTGTGCTGTTAGTTGTTCACTTATTTGCTTCACTGCACTGAGCTAAATGCCCATGTGTGCAGATCTTAATACACACTTATTAATTATTTTTGGATTTGGCCTTAGGAACAAAGTACAGCTTTCTTATTAAAATGCTTTCTCTAAAGAAAATATTCATAATAATCTGATGTAGCTGGAATGCTCCCAAAAAGAAATTTAAAAAGAACAGTTTACTTTAATATTGCAATACACCCTTATTTAAATTTCAGAAGTGTATTTTCTCTTTCTCTCTCACAAGCAAGCATATGCTCATTTGGATGAGCTGATATATTATAGGATCTCAGATGATGAACTTTGCTAGTTATATGTATCCTTAGATATGTAGGAAGAAATGTATAAAGAAATTACTTCCTAATTCAGTAGCTGGCAGGTATTCCTCAAAAGAATCATCCTGTAGGTTAGAGGACTTGTTCTTTTGTCTCAGAGCTTACAAATTCTGTGCTGCTTAAATATGGCACTGCTTATCAAATTCAGAAAACCAGATAATTTTATGGAGGAAAACGTTTTCCAATATTTAACAGATATCTTCTCAAGAAAATGTGCTAGTGAGGAGGTGTGCAGTAGTCATTGGTGCAAAACCACACATTATCATGACTATAATTTTGGTGCATAACTTTTGCTACCATATTTCAGCCAGGCCAGAGGCATGATAGTGCCAAGGTTGTCTTGGGATGTCTTTAGTTTCTAACAAGATCCCAAACTGCTGGTGATCATTTATCAGTGTCATTCCTACGTCTCAGCATTCTAATAAGTAATTTTTCTTTTCACCTTTGTTCCCTACTCTGTCTACTGGTGTGGCAAAGTCTGAGACACCATGCTGAAGACTAGAATGAGGTTTTGCTTCTGCTGCAGCTTTGTCAGCACCAGTATAATACAAATATACAAGTATTTCTAATGTTGCAAACATAGTTTCAGGTATGTTCCCATTTGTTTCTTGCAAACTTCAAGATGCATGAGGACCATTAGAAAAACTGAAAAATATGTATCCAATTGCAGCATTGTCCTGGTTTCAGCTGGGACAGAGTTAACTTACTTCCCAGTAGCTAGTACAGCGCTGTGTTTTGGCTTTAGTCTGAGAATAATGCTGATAACACACCAATGTTCTAGTTGTTGCTCAGTAGCACTTACACTGATGAAGGACTTCAGTCCCTCATACTCTGCCAGGATACTATGCCACAAGAAGCTGGGAGGTAACACAGCCAGACTGCTGACCTGAACTAACCAAAGGGTTATTCCATATCACAGCACATAGAAACTGGGGGGAGATATCCAGGAGGGGTCAGTCCCGAGTGACTGGCTGAGCATCAGTTAGTCGGTAGTAAGCAATTGTATTGTACAACTCTTGTTCTTTTTGTTGTTTGTTTTATTCCTCTCTCTCATTTTGATATTTCCATTAATACTTAGCGTTAGTATTTATATTGTACTTTAATTACTAAACTGTTCTTATCTCAATGCATGGTTTTGCCTACTCATCTCATGGGGAGGATGGGTGAGTGAGTGGTTGTGTGGTACTTAGTTGCCATCTGGGGTTAAACCAGAACAAGCATATCTATATCCAGTTTTAGAAAAGTTTTTACTTACAATTTCATTAAGATATTTAGTAGATTATTAGTTATATTTTGTTTTTTTGCTATGCTGACACTATCAGTTTAGTTCTTTTCACATCAAACCTGTTTAATTACACGTTAATCCAGTGAAACACCTTAGTATCTGCAGAAAAGAAAGTGGGTCAGTGTTCAGATATTCATTAATGTAATGAAGCATATGATAATTGCAAACAGTCAAACTGTGAGTCCATAGCTATTCTTTTTAATACTAAAAGTCCCAAGACACTGAACCATCAGTTATAGCATTATATAACTGAATGTTTATGTAAGTTCAATAGCCTATTTCATAAATCTTCTGGTCTCAAAAAGATACAGATTGATGATATTTGGTACTAAATTCTAAGATCAGCACTTACAAGGCATTTCTTAGATCTTTCTTGCCACTTTCTGTCTAGTCAATTGGAAAAATCTGTCCCGAGAGTAATTGAAAATTGCCCCAGATTGTCATTGAGTGATTTGCAGAAATACCCATTGATTATAGTCACAGTTAGTTTTATATTTTACTGGCCATCATACTACACTGAGAAAAAAATAAATTGTCAGCTGTGGACATCTAGGTAATTGGTGTAGTTTATTCAAAAATCTTATGTCTATTTCTGTAAGTGATCTTCTGCAAGGTTAGAAAAAAATCAATACCATAAATCACATTTCAATGGAAATATGATGGCCCTAGAAGGTCTGCTAACCTGTATCCAAATGTTTATTTTGCTTCAGCAGTATAACTTTTCTTCAGGAGGTAAAAACAGCAGCTGAGTGGCACACTTTATTTTACTCCCTTTCCTATGCTCCCTGCTCCCATTTTCTAAAAAAAATATATAAATTGTATGTATATGTATATGATAAACACTATTTTAAGAGAATTAACCTTGAAAATATTTGAAATGTAGTTTCATATGTCTTCCTGTTTGTGTACACAGTTCACATGTCCAGTTTATCCTGAAGAACCCAGAAATTCTTTTGCTTTGGATTTCTTGGTCAGAATGAAGGCACATTGTTACAAAGATAAGTTTGTTTTGGGATGCTGTAGTAGATATTCAGAATTAGACAATTTGATTTAGATAATTCTCTCTACCACTGGAAAACATTTACTCTGAGAATAATAAAATTGGTCTGAGGTTCTTAAAAGAAAGGACTTTTGATTTGGAGACCTATTAAAATCAGTGTCTCCTGATTTTTCTTTATCTGAGTATCCTGGTTATCAATAAATTTAAGTGCCCAGCACCAAGAAAAGAGCTTTTAATCCTAGTTTGAGTATTTGATTTACCTACTGGCTGATACTTGTGAAATAATTTTCTACATGCTCTATGCTCTGTAACCATGCAACATGAAGAGATACATTAAAAAAGACAAAAAGTACTCTAAAAAAAAAAGGCTAATGAAACTTGGTAGGAAAAAGAAATCCTAATGTCAGGTTCTCAGAGTAAATCATTATTAAGAACATGTCATGGTTTAACCTCAGCTGGCAGCTGAGCACCACACACTCACTCACTCCCCTCCCAAAGGGATGGGAGGGAGAATTGGAAATAAAGTAAAACCCATGGGTTGAGATAAGAACAGTTTAATAATAGATATAAAGAACATTACAATGCAAATAATGTAAAGGTAAATAGAAAAAAACAAACAAACAAACAAACAAAAAAAAGAAAAATAAAAAACAAACAAACAAAAAAAAAAAACAAGCAACTGTGATGCACAGTACAATTTCTCACCACCCACTGACCAATATCCAGCCTGTCTTGAGCAGCAGCCCCAGTTTCTATGCTAGCCATGACATGCTGTGGTATGAAATATCCCTTTGCTAGTTTGAATCATGCATGCTATATTCTCCCTCCCATCTTCTTGTACCCGCCCGAGCTGGCAGAGCACAAGAGACTGAAAAGTCCTTGATCAGTGTAAGTGCTACTGAGCAACAAATAAAACGTCAGTGTGCTAGCAGCATTATTCTCACGCTAAAGCCAAAACATAGCCCTGCACCAGAAACTAGGAAGAAAATTAACTCTATCCCAGTAAAATCCAGTTTAGAACAGAAGCCTAAAATTGACCAGTATCCAGTTCTGTGCTGCATGTGCAGCAGGAAAATATCATCAGAAAAAAACACCTTATAGCTACAGCTCAAAACATCTTTCAGATGAAGAAAGGGCCAACCAGTGAAGAGGAAATTTTGCAAGTCCAGTATCAGGCAAATCAGCTGCTTCAAAGTAACACAGTTAGATATTAATCATGATGTTTAAAATTTAAAGGCGAAACATTAATATTTCTCTTTTAAAAACTTTTAGTATTCCAGCAAGAAACTTTAAGACAAGACTTGGGATATAAAATACTGGTAGGAAGATGGATAGTTTACTCTTAAAATTTCCTATGCCACTTCAGTCCTTTCTTTTAGCATCCAGCATCCACCAGATGCTAGTTCTGAAAATCTGCCCTATTGCATCCAGCATTCACCAGATGCTAGTTCTGAAAATCTGACCTAGCATTTGTTAGGCTGGTTTTGTTTTGTTTTAAAATTGACACAGGAACATATGCAGAAAGCCCATTACAGCTCGCATAAAGTACTGTATCTTCTGTTTATGATAATATTCTGAAAGCTGGTTTGTCCTGCCGCATATTAGCAGACAAATCACCAAAGGTGTACACCTTGAGAAAAAAATCTAGTCTAAATGAAAATTTATTATAATAAAAACAATATTATAAAAAGAGCTACTTATAAACAAGGTTAATTCCATTAATATAAATACATTAATGTAAACTGGTCTTCCTGCTTAATTTGGTTTCATAATGTACTGATGGAATTATATGACAATAAAGGGAATGTCTTGAAGATTTTCCCTTTTCAGTTTGGTCTTGAGAATCTCTTGAAATAAATTTAATAACAGCGACAAAACAAATGTATTTTTGTTATTTGGTACAGCAGGTGGAGTCTGGTAAGTAGTAATAAACAAATTAAACTCTGAGGCACTAATTATAAATAAACCAACCATTTTTATATTATCAGAGAAAGAAAATGCCTGGTTGTGTTTTTTTAAGGAGAAATTGCTTATATCTGAGGATATAAATACACAACTAAATAAATTATTTTAAATGAGCTGAATGTTGTGGGTTTTGGTACGTTTTTTGTTTTGTTTTGTATTTCTTAAATCCTTAAAGAACTACAAACTTGCGAAGACTTTTAAGAATAGGAGAAATACCAAACCCTTAAACTTCTAATCTAGAAGAATGATCCAGTTGTTGATCCTGAACAAGTAATTTCAGGTGTCTCTTTCCACTTCCGAAGCTTTAAATACGTACTTCAAAAGTGTGAGACTGTTATTTACTATCCCTTTATTCAAAGATAAACATAGTAGGTACAAAACTGGAAGAAGTGCTCAAAGTTGGCATTGGATATGTGAACTGCTATCTGCAAGACTTCTTAGTATAACCATGATAAATGTATATGAAAACCTGACAAGTATATTGTGAAATTAATGACTTATTAATGACTTCAGGCTGCTTCTCCTTTCTTCCTACCAACAGTCTAATTGTTTCAGGTCATGCAAAATCTGTGGGTTCCTTCAAAAGAAATGCCTTGCTCTTCTGACCTCCTCTTCCAATAAGTAGTGGGGGTCCACTTCCTAGTTTTCCCACATAAGATATGTATGTTATGACATTAAATGTCAATGAGGTAGTACAAGAGACCTGACCAAATACTGCACATCTTTATCCATGAAGGAAAGAAGAGGATAGCTGTAAGGTCTTCTGTTAAATTGAAAAAGCCTTTTAATGAGCTCTTCTCTGTGGCATGTGATGATGCAGTTAGCAAAGTTCCTGTGTAGTAGCTGCTCTCTAAAGACAAATCTTGCTTCACCTCTGTGACATTTAATTAGTAGGTGTCATCAGTAATCTAGGAGTAAAGTGGCTCTCAATTATGTTCTGCTTATCTACTCCAAATTCAGGAAATGTATTCTGCCTGAAATGTAGACCTTTACAAAGAAATCCTCCAGAGCCTATTTCATGAAAATAATAAAACTTTAAAAGTTATTTATGGGATTTTTGCTTCCTTTTTTGATTTAATCTGACAGCAGCAACAAGATGCCTGTACAGAGAAACAAAAGGCCAATATGAGAAAATTACAAGGATTCCCATTAATAGTATAGAGTGTATGGTATAGAGAATGAATGCTGGTTTAGGCTTTGGCTATGTCATACTTCCCTATGGATAGGAGACAGGTTTTAACCAGTTAAGGCTGCCTTAGAAAAAGCTGTCATGGCAACTAGAATATTGAAAGAAGCAGGAGAAAAAGAATTAAGCCTTTGACACTAGAGATGGGGTTTCACTGACAATCTCATTGAGCACAATGTTTCTTCTGAGGAGCTGCAGGAATCCACATTTCTAGAAAATCAGCAGGAATGGAATTTACAGAGTAGACAATGCATAAGACTCAGAAGAAAGCCTGGACTAACATGAAAAAAAGAACAAAAAAAACTTGTGGAAGATTTGCTTAAGCTTTGATGAAATTCTGATGTTTAGGGAAGCATAGAGTTGTCAATTATTGAGAAGACAAATTGAGGTATGCGTATGGGTTCACACGATACAAAATTGCCTTTAAAAATACATTTAAATATAAATTACATTTTAAATGTAAATTACATTTACAAATTAAAAATACATGCATTTACTTCTTACTGTATCAATGAAGAAATAAATGATGCAATTTCTCTGTCATCTTGTGGCTTCAAGGTCAACATCATTTAAAATGGGATAATTCATTAGTTAATTAAAAAAAATTAATAGGAGATTAAGAAATTAATAACAAAAGGGGAAAAAAAGTTATAATTGCACCAGAAAAAGTTCAGAAGCATGTATTTCTCCTTCTCTAATTTTATAAGATTTACCTGACCTATTTTTCAGCAAATACCCTACTCTTAAACAGTTTTGCTGGAGGAGACTGCTGAACTGCAAGGAGTATTTCTTAAATAAAAGCCCATTAAATTCATTAATAGGAGCCAGTAACTGGAAGCTGAAAGAGTATGATTATTCCTCTTTTCATTATGATTTATCAGACACACCTCAATAAACCTGAATCGTATCTTAAGCTGACAGGATAAGTAAACAATATGAGAATTAGACCTATAAAATCTAAAAAACCCTCAACATTTCCATCAGCTGGAGTAGAATGGCCTCCACTGCTTTTTCCTTTTCTATCGCAGTTACTGTTATAATTTGCTGGCAAGGACTAAGGTAAGTACATTACAGCCAATATCCTCCCTGTAGGCATTTAAGCAGTTTATATAACTGATGCACATCACTTCTGCCAGCTTAAGGCCTTGAGCCTCAAAATCTTTTTCCTTCATGAACAAAAGCACAATACATTTGCAGCTGCACCAGGAGGCTGGTTGTCCTGCTGGGGCCAAGAAATCACAGCTGTGTGAAGTGGCATGTATCGTAAAAAATTAGGCAAGGGGATCACGTTTTTTGAAGCCTTCATCTCTCAGATGCACAGCTGTCAGAAAATAATGAAATGGCTTCCTACCAAAGAATAAGGTACCTTGGAACCTGATTAAGCTGATGAGCTGGTTTAGCAACAGGTCTCAGTGACATTCACATCCCTGATGTCAGTACCTGTCATAAAGCTGCCAGAATTTAAAACCTCTGTGATAGACTATTGCTCCAGCTGCCACTGAGAAGAAATCCACTCCCAAAACCCTTGCTGGGACAGAGAGCAGAGAAAGAAAAGGCTAAGCTGTCCTCATTACTTTTCCAAACTAATTGTTGAGCCATACAAAGAAAATGCAAGGGAACGAATAACTTCATAATTCCCAGTCTGTACAAGAACACAAGATATTTATTTTTAAAAATAATTTCTGAAACTTTTTGATTTATGTTTCCACTTGTTAACACTCTTCACCCAGGACAGTAGTTTCATCAACAATTGGTTTAGTAGTGAGAAGAACTCACAGCACTGAATGGATACTCACTGCAACTGTTCCATACCAGAATCTCATAAAATCATCAGATGTTGTCCTATAAAGTCCCATTCTAGAGTTCAGGTCCACAGGAGAAGATCTGGAGGAAGGGGTCCTCCCTGTCTCGTTGGTGAGGTAGTCTGGCTATGAAGGCAGAACTAAGCCATAGATCAGGGACATGATCAAGATAACCACAGACACAGTCATTAACTGCCGCAGAAAGCTGAAATGTACTTGTCGTGGTTTGAGACTCTACTAGCTGCCATGTAAGCATGGACGTCTATTGTCTAGACATAAGTATTTCATTCAGTTGGAGGATCTGATTTGTACAACTGTATTTCAACAAATTAATCAATGAAAGCAACCACTGCTTCAGAAAAAAAAAGTTTTCGTATTGCTAGCTGCCTTAAAAATAACAACAATCATAGAAGCAGCAACAAGGTGGGAAATACACTTGTGATGGCTAATTCTGTATTTCAGCAGAACTATTAAAAACAGCACCTGTTTGGGATGGCGAAGAGACCTTTCCTGTGCGCGTCTCGAAACAACTCAAGAGACAGCAGAGCTGAAGGATGACTGAGCGCCTGCTGGCGGTGAGCAGCGTCCTGTCTGCCATGTGAGCAAATGGCTGCAGGGAAGGGACAGAGCACGGTTCGAGCTCCACGAAGTGAGGATAGTTTTCTTGTGGCGTTTGCTCTGAGGACACGAAGAATCAACTGCCCCCCAGGAGCAAACTGCCAGAAGACAGCGACAGACACTGCAACTGCATCGCACTGTGCCCTCTGGGGCACAGCATTAATTAAAGGGGTCTGGGGACTCACTTGACCCTATAAAAAAGGAGCAGCAGGCCCGCGGGTAGATGGTGTGCATCTGACTGCTCTGGGCCAGAGTGGGCTCAAGGGCTGCGACTGAAAGGGTTTAACCTGGAAGGTTTTCAGGTACCAGACCAAGAAGACATCACTGGGTCCATGGGGTTGTGTGTCGACTTCTTTCTTTCTTTTCTCCCTTCTGGTCTTTTTACGAGAATGTTTTTGTTTCTCCTGACACAGTTTAGGCACGTCTACAAAGAAATGAGCTGTTGTTTCATTTTTCCACCTCTGGAGGGCCTGTGGTTGTTCCCAGTAATCTCACAGTGCTGTAAACGATTTACTCCTCACGCACCCTCCAGGTGGGATGGATGCTGTAAAAAAGGATGGTGGAAAGTAGAACTGTGGAGAAGTAGGAAGCTAAAGACAATATATAGGTGTTTAGTGGGAGAGCTGTTACGCATGCATATTTATATATATATAGGTATGAGCAATATTTGGTTGCATCTTAAACTTTATTAGTCCTACTGCCTAAGAAAGATGCTATCAACTGAAAGGGATACATGCCTGAAAATGCTTTTTTAACTTTAGAAATATTAAAGTGTTTTTCAGGCATGGATTTTTTTATTATTATTATTTCTTTCATTAAATTATGTATTGCCATTTCCACTTAGTAGAATAAAGCTGTCATTATAAAGTATTAGGGAAAGAATGTGCATGATCATTAATTTTGAGAACTCAAATGTACAAGGTGAAATTCTAGACCCAGGGAAATGAATGCAGGATTCTTCACCCAGTGGAACCAGATCCTAACCCCTTCTGTTCTCTTTATCAAGAAATGCAGCCTGATATCTGATTGAAATAGTTTTGGATACCAGACTTTGATTATGATATTGCTTTTAAAGCAAACTTTATTTACTTATTTAATCACTGAGTATATCAAAACCAATTTTGAATATGTTGCTATATATCCTTCCTCAAAATATGGAGTACGCTTAAGAACAAAAATCTAAAATTGATCTTCTTGCAGCTATGTTATATCATTTCCTTGTGAATTTTTTACATTATATGCTATATAGCACCTGATGGTCTTACAAAGCAGGATGCTATCCCTCTGGCATTACAAAATCAAAGAACAAATTTATTCCTATTTATTTTAGTAACAACTGAATTTTCCACTGTGAGCTCTGTTTTTTACTCTTGAAGGTGTTGTATGAAGCAGGAAAAACAGTTTGATTTTCAGATACTCAGCAGAGATTATGCTGGAAGTAAACAAAATCTTCTTTCAAACCACTGCAGGAAGGAAGCTTAGTTCAAAATTCACCAAAAAAAAAGAAACCTGGAATATAGGATGTTAAAAAGAAAGCTATAGTACCTAAATATCTTAAGGAACATGAAAAGAAAGATGATATGTAAATATTTGGATTTGTAGATCTGTAATGCAGGATATGGTTTTTCAGTATTCCTATTGATAATAACTGAGACCACTTTTTTAAACTATGTGCTGTCATGCCTGTAGAGCTTTCCTGTACAAAGCATGTGGGTCAAAGGATACACTACTGTTAATTTAGAAATTGGATAATAGAAATGGTTCCCCCTTTTTCACTGATTCTTCAACCTGAGCTTCATAGAGCCCCTATGTGATATACATATAAATATGTAGATGTGGACCAGAAACACTGTATTACTTTTGATCTCCTGTACTGTGCCTCACTCTATGAGAAATGATTGATATTTGCTATTTTAATATTTTTACGTGAGTTGACAAGTGAATTTGCCTCTTCAAAAACGTATCTAGCAGCAGGATTGCTAGCTTATTCAGGATATATAGACAGATAAGAAACTGATTTCCTTCTAATACCTCCTTTGAATGTAGATGGTGAAAAGACCCAAAATAAAAATCAGGCATTTAAAGAAAAGGCAAAATCACAGGAGCTTCCTGGTCAAAAAAAAAAAAAAAACCCACTAAACAACATTGAATAATGAGAAAGTTGCAAAGTGATCTTGAAGCCTGAGAGTCCTCTCACTAGCCAAGTGCCTATACTGAGGAACAAATCAATTTCCACTCCCACAAAGTTATTTTAAAGTTTCATGAGTGTGGTTTAAGTTCTTGAGTAGAAAAAAAAAAAACAAAAATTGCTTTCAAAACCTTTTAAAGAGAAAAAAAGTCAAAGAACTCCATCTGCAATTCATAAAGAATTGTCTGATAGCTTAACCATTAGCTCCAACGGGGATAGGTGAAGCCAATTATTAACAAAGATTTAAGCTACAGATGGGGCCTATAGGGATGCTGGGGAGGGACTTTTCATTAGGAACTGTAGTGAGAGGACAAGGGGTAATGGGTTCAAACT